>JAHIAL010000028.1:0-207500 GCA_021605145.1 Aegilops bicornis | reverse complement strand
TGTCGCGCCTTAGCAATAGCTAAACCAACTCCGAGAGGTTATTGACCATGCCGGAGCACGATCAACCTGACCACGAGGGTCTATTTCCTGCAAGCAAACGAAGAACAAGCAAGAAACTGAGATTGCAATCTGGATATTGCAAATAAAAGAGGAAAGCTTTAAGTGGGGTTCTGTGACGTCTTGGTCTGGTCGTTGAACACAAACGAAGTATGCGAAGTTGCAGCTATGGCGATCTTTTAATCTAAACAAAACCCAAAGTCTAAACGACGCCCTAAGGGTTGTATATATGGAGGAAGAGGGGGGGATTTCGTGGCCCTTGGGGGAGGGGTCCGAAACCAACCCTATCTCTTGTTTCCCCACACATACGGACTCTAAAAATAGCCTATAATTATGTATTTCGAAATTACATGGGCCTGGCCCAATAATATGGTGACGCAGCACCTATAATAACTTTTGGACGAAATTTGTGAAGTGGCATCTTGTATATTTCTTCCAAGAGTTCATGCACTCATTACGGTGGCTTCAAAGTCCTGAAATCATCACTTGAAACTCCATTATTGTTTCCCTTGGGCATGCCATCATCTCCATGCTTGTTCTTGCTCCAATGTTCATCCTTCTCCAAGCTAGGCCCTTCATTTGTAAGCAGAACAAATGTATCCAATTTAGGCAGGATCATATTCTCATGAACATTAGAATCATTACCAAGAAACAGAAGTACCTGGTAATTTAATTGGTGTGCACGAGCTCTAGTAATTGGTCCAGTATGTATAGTAGCAGGGGTTGTGGGTGTATGGTACTGATGTCCTCATCATCCTCCCCTTCTTGAAATGAAGTCATCCTCGACGGAATCTCATCTTCCTCACCCAAATAAGGCTTCAAATCTGCAATGTTAAAAGTGGGACTAACCCCAAAATCTGCAGGTAGCTCAAGTTTATATGCATTATCATTTATTTTCTCAAACACCTTAAAAGTACCATTAGCACGTGGCATTAGCTTTGATTTGCACAAATCAGGAAATCTATCCTTACGCAAATGTAACCAAACAAGATCTCTAGGTGCAAACACAACATGTTTTCTACCCTTATCTCCAGCAAGTTTATATTTAGCATTCGTACGCTTAATGTTTTCCTTAGTTAACTCATGCATTTTTAAAATCAATTCAGCATGTTGTTTAGCATCAGAATTAACCTTCTCCGGAGATGGAAGAAGTAACAAATCAATAGGTGAACGAGGTAGGAAACCATACACAATTTCAAAAGGGCGCATCTTAGTAGTAGAATGCAATGAACGATTATAAGCAAATTCAATATTAGGCAAGCATTCTTCCCACATTTTCTTATTATTCTTCAAAATAGCCCTAAGCATAGTAGACAATGTTCTATTGACTACTTACTTTGTCCATCGGTTTAGTAAATTTGACAAGTAGTATTAAAGGCAGTTTAGTCCCCAACTTAGCACATAAACATCTCCAAAAGTGCCTAAGAAATTTAGTATCACGATCTGAAACAATAGTATTTGGCACAAAGATGCAAGCGAATAATTTCACGAAGAACAAATCAGCAACATTAACAGCATCATCGCTTTTATGACATGGTATAAAGTGTGCCATTTTCGACAATCTATCCACGACAATAAATATGCTACCCCTCCCCTTCTTTGTTCGAGGTAAACCTAAAACAAAGTCCACAAATATATCCTCCCAAGGAACACTAGGTACAGGCAAAGGCATATATAAACCATGAGGATTGAGTCATGACTTTTTTGACATGTAGTGCAGTGAGCAACAAAACGCTCAACTTCCCATCTCATCTTTGGCCAAAAGAAATGTGTAGCACATACATCCTCCGTCTTCTTCATGCCAAACTGTCCCATTAATCCTCCTCTATGCGCCTCCTGCAACAACAAAAGACGAACGGAGCTAGCTGGAATGCATAGCTTGTTAGCACAGAACACAAATCGATCATTAACGACAAACTTGTTCCACGTTCTTCCTTATTTACCATTCTGCATTACATCTTTAAAATCAGCATGATACACATATTGATCTTTGATGGTCTCCAAACCAAATATTTTGAAGTCAAGTTGTGAAAGCATAGTATAGCGACGAGACAATACATCAACAATAACATTTTCTTTTCCCTTCTTGTGTTTAATGACATAAGGGAAAGTCTCAATAATTCAACCCATTTAGCACGTCTATGATTCGCTTTTAGCTTGACTTTTAATATGCTTCAAAGATTCATGATCGAGAATGTATAACAAATTCTTTGGGCCATAAATAATGTTGCCATGTTTCTAAGTCCGAACAAAAGCATATAATTCTTTATCATAAGTAGAATAATTCAGACTAGAGCCCACTCAATTTTTTCATAAAAGTATGCAACAGGTTTGCCATCTTATAATAACACACCTCCTAATCCAATTCCACTAGCATCACATTCAAGCTCAAAAGTCTTATTAAAATCAAGAATTTGGAGTAAAGGAGCATGTGTCAACTTATCTTTCAATACTGTGAAGGCTTCTTCCTGTGCAATAACCTAAACAAAAAGCACATCTTTCTTTGTAAGTTCATTGAGAGGTGCGGCAATGGTGCTGAAAACTCTCACAAAACGCCTATAGAATCCATCGAGGCCAAGAAAACTCCTCACTTGTGTGACAGTTTTGGGTTGTGGCCAACTCTCAATAGCTTCAATCTTGGCTTTATCAACTTCAATTCCCTGTGGAGTAACTACATAGCCAAGAAAAGATACTCGGTCAGTGCAAAAGGTGCACTTCCCAACGTTACCAAACAAACGTGCATCACGTAGAGCAATAAAAACAGCACGTAAATGTTCTAAATGTTCCTCCAAAGATCTGCAATAAGTCAGTATATCATCAAAATAGACTACCACAAATCGTCCAATGAAAGCACGTGAAACTTCGTTCATTAATCTCATGAAAGTACTAGGTGCATTAGTCAACCCAAAAGGCATGACTAACCACTCATATAATCCAAACTTAGTTTTAAATGCTGTTTTCCATTCATCTCCCAATTTTATACAAATTTGATGGTATCCACTACGCAAATCAACTTTGGAGAATATTGTAGAGCCACTCAATTCATCAAGCATGTCATCTAGCATAGGAATAGGATGACGATAACGAATAGTAATATTATTAATGCCTCTACAATCAACACACATGAGCGACGTACCATCCTTTTTTGGCACTAGTAAAATAGGAACAACACAAGGACTAAGAGACTCGCGTATATAACCTTTGTCGAGCAGCTCCTGTACTTGACGCATAATTTCCTTCGTCTCCTCTAGATTAGTATGGTATGGCGCACGGGTTGGCAGCGAAGCATCGGGAATTAAGTCAATCTGATGCTCAATCCCACGAATAGGTGGTAATCCCGATGGCACGTCTTGTGGAAAGACGTCAGCGAACTCCTGCAAAATGTTAGTGATAGAAGGAGGCAAAGAGGAAGGTACATCCTCGAAAGAAAATAATGCCTCTTTGCACACAAAAGCATAGCAAACAGATTTGCTGAAATCTAGATCATCAATATCAGATTTGGTGGCAAGTAAACATGCACTTTTCAATTTATGTTCAGAAGCAACACTTGATGGTTTATTGTTAGGCTTCATTAGTTGCTCAAATTCTTTTGCCACAATCTGATTTTCACTCTTATTTTTCTCCTGTTTTGCTTTATTATCTCTATTAATATCATCTTTCAAAATGGAATCAGGAGTCATCGGAAGCAAAGTAATATTTTTATCCCTATGAACAAGAGTATACTGATTGTTTTTACCATGGTGTACAGTATTTTTATCAAATTGCCATGGTCTACCAAGTAATAAGGAACATTCTTGCATAGGTACCACATCACAATCAACATAATCAACATATTTAGAGATACTAAAATGCACACGAACAGTACGTGTTACCTTAACCTTGCCGCTGTTGTTGAACCATTGGATGTAGTAAGGATGTGGATTTTGTATTGTGTTTAGAGATAACTTCTCCACCATTTTCATGCTAGCCAAGTTGTTGCAGCTCCCTCCATCTATGATGACGCGAACAGAACATTCCTTCACAACTCCCTTTTATGGAACAAATTATGCCTCTGATTTTGCTCAGCTTGTGTGACCTGCACACTCAAAACACGTTGAGAAACTAAACATTCATACCTGTCAACGTCTTCAGGAGCATTGTGTTGCGTCTCATGATCAGAATCATCTCCACCGTGTTCTTCACTTGCAATAAGAGCCAAAGTCTCCTCATCGTAGTCACTAGCGGACTCATACCCACCTTCCTCAGTAGTAATCATCACATGCTTAGATGGGCATTCTCTCGCATAATGACCTCCAACCTTGCAAAAACGACAAATAATATCATGTGTTTGCCCTGGTGATGCCATGGATGAAGAAGAGCTCTGTGCGGAACCGGAACGTGTACTCCCAGCAGATGGTGGTGGTGGTGCCTGTTTTCTTGTATCTCAGTTGGAATTGGCGGCTGAAGTCAATGGTGCTGCAATAGGACGTGTGGGAGTAGAGGATGCACGCGGTGTCCATGATGAAGATCGACCTATAGAAAAGTTAGTTCGCGCCAATGCCTGTTGATCCTGCACTTCATGTTCAGCTTTGGAAGCAAGATGGAAGACACGAGTAATATTATTATACTCCTTATACTCTAGAATTGTTTGAATCTCTTTATTTAATCCACCCATAAAACGTGCAAACATAGCTTCATTATCCTCCACAATACCACATCTAATCATTCTAGTTTCTAATTCCTGATAATGTTCTTCTATAGAATTTCCTCTGTGTCTTAAATGCTGCAATTTTGAAGTAATTCACATTGTAATTCACATTGATAATATGGTGGAACCCAACGAGTACGCATGGTAGTTTTCAAAGCAGCCCAAGTAGATGGACTAGGATATAATCTACAATGTTCAGACCACCAAACACATGCAAAACTAGTGAAAGCACAAACAACAGCAGGAACACGTCTCTCCTCAAGATATTGTACACATGTAAAACGTTGTTCTGCTTCTAACTCCCAAGTAAGATATATATCAGGAACATATCTACCCTCAAATGGTGGAATATTCAATTTTAGTTTAGGAAGATGGTCATGATCTCGTACCATAGGTGGTTGTGCAGCCCTACCGTTGCGATGATATGCATGAGGACGACCTGGTGGTGGTGGTGCTAGTGATTGCACGTAGTTTTGATTTTGATCAACCTCATCATCGTAATGGTCCTCCACCTCTGCAATAGCAACAGGAACTACAGAAGCATCAACAGTAGGGTGATGCAATGGCACGGAGTTTTGACCAGGCTCAAGGGGAACGCGTAGTGCTCGTCCCACTTGATTTGGAAGACGATGGTGGTGTTGTTGTTGTTGCTGTAGAGGTCCGACAGGTGCAGCGGGCGGTGGTTGTGGAAGACGCGCGAGCAATTCATTAAACTTGTTATCGAGCTTTGTTTCAGACGCCTTCTCAATGCCATCTATCTTCTCCATGGCCTCTTCAAATCTGTTTAGCACATCTTCCACTTGGCCACTCATCATTTGCTGAAATTTATCAGCAACTCCTTGTTCGTCTTGTTCTCCCAGTCAATCTAAATCGCTTGTGGTCACCGCCATGGTTAGCAGCAATAGAAACACACAAGAATATGATCCTACAAACTACTAGAAAGTGGCAGTGTGTCACAAATCCATCAAGCAAATCTCAAATTCTTACCAGTTTTTACCCAGCAGCAGGTGGTGATCGACAACCGTTGTAGTCAAAACTCTCAAAGCTTGGATAGAGCGATTACCAGGGAGAGTCAAATGCACGGCATAGATGTATATGGGCTGGAAGGCTTATAATATGGTAGCAAAAGGGTGACAATAATTAATTCGGAGATGCAAAAGTTGAATAAGCGCTCAACAAAGGTATTGTCTTTGGTCCTAGAGCTAGACCGTGCTAGAGACGCGAGCCTAGAACACGAACAAAATCACGGCGCGGCACGTAAACAAAGGAAAAGCACACTCTGGGAGTTTTTTTCACTTTTTTTGCGCTTTTTTTTTCGAAACCTACTCAGGCAAGGAAACACAAATCAGAAAATAGATGGATCTCGAAAACAAACCTAATATGAAAAGAACTTGGATTGGTGGTGGATATATGGTGGTAGGATATGGCAGCGGTGGTGGTATATGGCAGCGTTGGTGGGATATGGCAGCGGTGGTGGTATATGGAAGCGGTGGTAGGATATGGATACGGATCGGTGGTGGTATATGGATACGGATCGGTGGTGGTATATGGATACGGATCGGTGGTGCTATATGGATAAGGATCGGTGGTGGTATATGGATACGGATCGGTGGTGGTATATGGATTCAAAGTGGTGACGGATAAGCGGTGGTGGTAGATGGTAGGGGCGATGATGATGGTGCGGCGGCAGCATGACAACTTATGACTAGAACTCGAAACTCTAAAAGACTAGACGCTAAGACCAACAACTTGACAGGACGAATCAACCACAAATTCAACAAAGCAAAATACTAAAAAGACTATGCAAAGGCTCAGACTGGTTTGGATATGATCAACTAACCCTAATTTTTTTGTGCCTTTTTCATGGGTATGTAGGTATGAAGAATAGACTCGATCTACACTACGAAAAACTGTAAAATCTCACCGAGCAACCTAGAAATCTGATACCACTTGATAGAGGCGCAGGTGTCCCGTCTTTAGATGAGATGGTGGCTATCGTTTTTGGTGGAGTAGACTTTGACGATCCAACTACGAACGTATGATGACGTCGCGCCTTAGCAATCGCTAAACCAACTCTGAGAGGTTATTGACCATGCCGGAACACGATCAACCCGACCACGAGGTTCTATTTCCTGCAAGCAAACGAAGAACAAGCAAGAATCTGAGATTGCAATCTCGATATTGCGAATAAAACAGGAAAGCTTTATTGATCAAGTGGGGTTCTATGACGTCTTGGTCTAGTCGTTGAACACAAACGAAGTATGCGAAGTTGCAACTATGGCCAACTTTTAATCTAAACAAAATCCAAAGTGTAGCGATGCCCTAAGAAATTTGTATATATGGAGGAAGAGGGGATTTACGTGGCCCTTGGGGAAGGGGTCCAAACCAACCCTATCTCTTGTTTCCCCACACATATGGACTCTAAAAACAGCCTATACTTATGTATTTTGAAATTACATGGGCCTGGCCCAATAATATGGTGACGCAGCACCTATAATAGCCTCTGGACGAAATTTGTGAAGTGGCACCTTGTATATTTCATCCAAGACCTATGCACTCATTACGGTGGCTTCAAAGTCCTGAAATCATCACTTGAAACTCTGTTCTTGTTTTCCTTGCGCATGCCATCATCTCCATGCTTGTTCTTGCTCCAATGTTCATCCTTCTCCAAGCTAGGCCCTTCATTTGTAAGCAAAACAAATGTATCCAATTTTGGCAGCATCATATTCTCGTGAACATTATAATCGTTACCAAGAAACGAAAGTACCTAGTAATTTAATTGGCGTGCACGAGCTCTAGTAATTGGTCAAGTATGTATAGTAGCAGGGATTTGCGTTCCGTGCTAACAAGCTATGCATTCCAGCTAGCTCTGTTCGTCTTTTTTTGTTGCAGGAGGCGCATGGAGGAGGTTAATGGGACACTTTGGCGTCAAGAAGATGGAGGATGTACTTGCTACACATTTCTTTTGGCCAAAGGTGAGACAGGATGTTGAGCGCTTTGTTGCTCGCTGCACTACATGTCAAAAAGCTAAGTCACGACTCAATCCTCATGGTTTATATATGTCTTTGCCTGTACCTAGTGTTCCATGGTAGGATATATCTATGGACTTTGTTTTGGGTGTACCTCGAACAAACAAGGGGAGGGATAGCATATTTGTTGTCATGGATAGGTTCTCAAAAATGGCACACTTTATACCATGTCATAAAAGGGATGATGCTACTAATGTTGCTGATTTGTTCTTTCGTGAAATTATTCGCTTGCATGGTGTAGCGATCCGACCTCAGATGGTTAGATCTCTATGCATAAGTGGCATCCCTGGATCAGTAATGCTGACACACACAGATTTATAACAGAGTGCAATCACACACTTATTACATCGAATGTCTCAAAAGAGAACTTATTACAGTAATATGGCTTAAGGCCAACTAAATGAGATAACTGCGGAAGCATCGAAGGTGAATGAGTCCATCAACTCCAACGGCATAGCTGAGTGCACGACAACGACCTAGCGCACCTTACTCTTCGTCTGAAAAGTCTGCAACATAATACATTGCAGCCCGAAACGGGTCAACACATGGAATATCTTTGGCAAAATAACCTGATGAGAGCAATGAATAGGTAAATGCTATCACTACATGCATATATGGCTGGTGGAGGCTCTATGGTTATCATGTTTTTGCGAAAAGCCAATTTTCCCTACAACAAAGGAATAAATTTTTTTTACCTATCATGGTAGTTGATAATCATTGAGAAGGTTCCTCCAACTCAATCCCAATTAAACAATATTAGTAACACAACAAATTAATTTAGAGTGATGAGATCAACATGACAATTCAAGAACCAGATACTCAAGATGTCCATAATCGGGGACACGGCTAACCATGATTAGTTTGTACACTCTGCGAGAGGTTTGCACTTTTCCCCACAAGACTCGATCTCCTCCGTTGGATTTCTCGCACTACATGGTGTTTGAGAAACGGATGACCGAGACATAGTCTTTCAGAAGCCTTAACTCTTTACTCTGGGTAGACAGTACCACCTACATCCCCTACATCTGCTAACCTACCACTGAAAGAGGTCATGCAACATACTCAACTATGCCAGAGCCCATAATGGCTTGTGGCTTCACACGGAAGTTTCTAGCACGAATGATCTTATGATCCATTTGAGCCTGGGTGGCGAACAGTAGGATGATCACACAGGTACTCCGGGATATCCTAGGACAACACCGGATTCTCCAGGTGCCTGCAACCAATCCACCCAGATGTGTATTTAAGTAGCCACCTTAAGCTAACCATTAATTAACAATCTCACATCTGTCATGGATACACTCAAACCCAAACCACGTCTACTAGCATAGCATAGCAGTATAAGCATAACGTAGAAGTAACTCCCAGGGTTTGATAATAAAAGGACAATAGGTTCTACCTCATCATCAACTTCCCAGTACCCACATGTTATCAATCGTACTCATGCAATGTTTGAGGGTTGTAACTAGTGCATAAAAACTGGGTATGAAAGAGATATGATCAAAGTGTTTCTTGCCTTGCTGACGATCTGCAAATCCTAGAGACTCGTAGTATGCGCTTAGCACTCAAGAATTCTATCGCAAACAAACAATAGCATACATAAGCACTCAAGCATAGATGCAATGGTAAAACTTAGATGAGAAAGTCCAATCTGAAAGCTCAACTAAAGAGCTTCGAATTGCAAAAAGAATCAACCAAAGCGGAGCTACAAAACTCAAACTATGATCAAAAGAAATTGGAATCCAAATCTGCTTAAAACCAAATTTTAAATTGTCAAAATCATGTTCAAGTTGATTAACAGGAAAGAGGGGTTCGAGACGAAAATTTTGGCGTTGGTTATCTTTGGATTTGCACGAGCAGTTAAAAAAGTTGCGAGGTTTGAAGATCGGGGGCTAATCTGCGATAAAAATAATCGCGGACAGGTCACAGCGAAAATAAAAATAAAGGACTACGGTGCGAACGTTCGCTGACAGAGAAGAATGAACGAATTTGTTCGTTATAAGAACTAAACGAACGAACGTTCGCGGAATAGATCTAAACCGAGAAAACCGATTTATAAAAAAGCCGATCTAGATCTAGGGTTTACCGAAATAAACCGACGAGAACCGAAGAAAAAACCGGTGGCGGATATTTAACGGCGGCTTCAATGGCCGAAGGCGGGCAATGATCGTGAGCGATGGCGTCGGGCGAAGCGGCCCATGGGCGTGGCCAGCCAGCCATGGCGGCAGCAGAATGTGTGCAACAGCCTTGCAAGAAGGTGGCCAGCAGAAGCGTATGGCGATCAGGGGCTCGGGGACGGTGGAGAGGGGCGGCGGCGCGGCTTATAAAGGCCTCGGGGGCGGCTTGCGCGAGGGGCACACACGCCGAGACCGACCCATACTCAAGTGAAGTCTAGCGCCAGACAATCAAGTGGAGGCGGCGCTAGTTAGTTGGCTTGGTCATTTGGCGTTAGCCCGATCGAGGCGAAATGTTTTTTTAAAATAAAATAATTTCGCCGAAGAAAATCCAAAATAAATATAAAAAACTCAAAAAATGCCAAAAAAAATTGCCGTCTAAATAAAATATTTAGAACGAAGTGAACATTTTTCTGGCCTAAAAATGCAATTTTGAAAAATGCATAGTTTTTTCTAATTCAAATAAAATAGCAATAAAACCCAAATAAGATAATTATTTGATTTTCAACATTTTTCCTCCAATATTTTTTTTATTTTGGAGTAGTAATTTTATCTCCTCTCTTTTATTTTTAATATTGGAAATATTTAGGAGAAAAATATTAAAACCAAAATGATCCTCTTTTGAATTTGAGAAAGATTCAAATATGAAAATAATGAAATCCCCAACTCTCTCCGTGGGTCCTTGAGTTGCTTAGGATTTTCTAGGATCGCAAACGAGATGCAAATGAAATATGATATGCATATGATGACCTATGTATAACATTCCAAATTGAAAATTTGGGATGTTACACATGGTGTGCCAAATATTATTGTTCGAGATCGTGATACTAAATTTCTTATCCACTTTTGGAGATGTTATGGGTTAAGTTGGGGACTAAACTGCTTTTTAGTACTACTTGTCACCCCCAAACTGATGGACAAACTGAAGTAGTCAATAGAACTTTGTCTACTATGATAAGGGTTGTTTTCAAGAATAACAAGAAAATGTTAGAAGAATGCTTGCCTCATATTGAATTTGCTTATAATCGTTCGCTGCATTCTACTACTAAGATGTGCATTTTGAAATTGTATATCGTTTTCTACCTCGTGCGCCTATTGATTTGTTGCCTCTTCCATCTTCGGAGAAGGTTAATTTTGATGCTAAACTACGTGTTGAATTGATCTTAAAAATGCATGAGTTAACTAAGGAGAACATTGAGCGTATGAATGCTAAATATAAACTTGATGGAGATAAGGGTAGAAAACATGTTGTGTTTGCACCTGGAGATCTTGTTTGATTACATTTGCGTAAGGATAGATTTCCTGATTTGCGTAAATCAAAGCTAATGCCACGTGTTGATGGTCCTTTTAAGGTGTTAGAGAAAATAAATGAGAATGCATATAAACATGAGATGCCTATAGATTTTGGGGTTAGTCCCACTTTTAACATTGCAGATTTGAAGCCTTATTTTGGTGAGGAAGATGAGCTTAAAATCGAGGGGCGACTTCATTTCAAGAAGGGGAGGATCATGAGGACATCAATACCATTTGTATACCCACAGCCCCTGCTGCTATACATACTGGACCAATTACTAGAGCTCGTGCACGCCAATTAAATTATCAGGTACTTTCGTTTCTTGGTAGTGATTCTAATGTTCATGAGAATATGATGCTGCCTAAATTATATACATTTTCTTGCTTACAAATGAAGGGCCTAGCTTGGACAAGAAGGATGAACGTTGGAGCAAGATCAAGCATGGAGCGGCATGCGCAAGGGGAACAAGAACGGAGTTACAATTGATGATTTTAGTACTTTGAAGCCACCATAATGTGTGCATGAAGCCTTGGACAAAATATACAAGATGCCACTTTATAAATTTCATCCAGAGACTATTATAGGTGTTGCGTCACCTTATTATTGGCCATGTAATTTCGAAATACGTGAGTATATGCTGTTTTTAGAGTCTGTATGTGTGGGGAAACAAGAGATAGGGCTGGTTTCGGACCCCTCTTTCAAGGGCCACGAAATTCCCCCCTCTTCCTCCATATATACAAACCTTAGGGCACCGTTTAGAATTTGGGATTTGTTTAGATTAAAAGTTCGCCATAGCTGCAACTTCGCGTACTTCATTTGTGTTCAATGGCCAGACCAAGACGTCACAGAACCCCACCGTGATCAATAAAGCTCTCATCTTATATTCACAATATCTAGATTGCAATCTTAGTTTCTTGCCTGTTCTTTGTTTGCTTGCAGGAAATAGACTTTCCTAGTCAGGTTGATCATGCTCCGGCGTGGTCAATATCCTCTCGGAGTTGGTTTAGCGATTACTAAGGTGCGACGTCCTCGCACGTTCGTTGTTGGATCGTCAAAGTCTACTCCTCCGAAACGATAATCACCATCTCATCACAAGACGAGGCCCCTCTACCTGAAAGCCATGGTGGTCGTAGCGTGGCGGGCGATAGACCATGTAAAGTATGAATTCTTGGGTTTCGATGCAACTAAAAGCCACCTCCTTCTGTCCTGACTGAACATGTAGTCTTTTCGGTTTGAAAATGGAAGGATGGTGCATTGCTCTATATGTTATTGTCCATATACCTGTCCGTGGGTAACCTCACAGAAGGATGGTAGAGTACACGTCAAAGATAAAATCATCCGAAAGTCGGTTTTTCAACCTGAATCCTGTTAGACTATATATATACGTAGCCTCTGTATACCTGTTGTAACATTGTATTGTACCTCTTGGTACTTCTATATAATGAGATAGCCACACCACATTTAGGGTGTCGGCGATTCCCAAACATCGTTTTACATGGTATCGATATAGAGATTCTGATGTCTTCACATTGCACCCGCCGCCTCGATGCGCCCCCGCCGCCCGCCGCCACCGTTGTTGCGCCGCCCCCTACGGCCCCCCTGCACCGTCGCTCCTCGTCGCGTTCGGCCTCCCGGCCCTTGGTCGCGGCCTCGGCCAGTGGACCACCCGGCCGCCCAGGCGACCTGCCTCCGCCGCCGTCCTCTGGCGGCCCGTCGCCCTCGACCAGCACGGGTGCTCTGCCGGCGTCGCCGTCCTTCCAGGTCACCGCTGGCGTCTGGCGCACCGCCCGCCCCGACACATGGCGCCGCCTACCTGCCTGCGCGTCGCGCCACTGCACCCGTACGGTGCTTCAGGTCCGGCCTATGGCCCCCCGTGGTATGGCGCCCCTGCATCCACTCCGGGTGCCCCACCACCACAGCCGTTCGCCTGGCCGATGCACCCCTACGGCGTGCTGTCGCCGCAGCCCTATCTGGCGTCGACGCATCCTCAACCCTACGTGGCGCCGCCCACTTTGCTGCCCTACGGGGTCGCGCCTCCTCCGTCACCAGGGGACCCGTATGCTGGTGCTATCCCCAGCTATGGCGCACCCTTGGCGATCGCGCCGCCTCAGGAGATGGATCCATCTTTGGGTCTCTACGCGCCACCGACACAGGATCGTGCTACACCGCCACCGCCGTTTTACTTCTCACATCTCCTTCCGGTGAAGCTCACGCCAGACAATTACCTGTCGTGGCGGGCTCAGGTGCTTCCTCTCCTCCGCTACCGCTACCTGGAGGGCTACGTCGACGGCTCCATCCCGTTCCCGCCGCCGTATCATCCGGCTTATCATGTGTGGGTACCCCGAGCGTGTCGTCGCTGGTCATCTTCGCCGCGACGTCTAAGGATGCCTGGTCAGCGCTTCACAGCAGCTTTGCCTCTCAGTCTCAGGCGCGTGCTCACTCTATACGCACCGAGTTGGGGGAGACCAAGCTTGATGGCCTCAGCATCACGGACTACTTCAATAAGATGTCTGGTCTCGCCGACACATTGGCCTCGATCGGTTAGCCGCTTGGTGATGAAGACTTCACCACCCATGTCCTCAACGGCCTGGATGACGACTTTGATAACCTCATCGAGAATGTGCATGGTCGTGAGGCCCCCACGCCACCCCTTGGCAGCGAGCTCCACGGCGCCTCCTTGGCATGAACAGCGCATCAAGGCACGCCGAGCCTCTCGAGGTTTGTCTCCGCCAACGCCATGACTCGTGGCAAGTCGCAGGCTTGGCGCCCGCTTGGTGGGAAGCGGCGGCCTCGCCTCCCGGTCGGCTCCGGCGAGTGCGGCGCCCTCCATCAGCAGTGGCGGCCGGCCCGTTGCTTTTTGTCCCCTGCTGCGGTGCTCGGTAGAGCTGCCGGTGTGTGGCATTGAGCATCACATTGCCTCCCATTGTCATAAATAAGCTTCAAGCAAGACTTTCTAGGCCTAGGCAACAATGGCAAAGGGAATGATAAGCAAGCTGCCGACGCGGTGACGAGTCATGAGCATGGCCGCACTCCATCCTACTCCATTGATCCTACATGGTATATGGACACCAGAGCTACCAATCACCTCACCGGAGATATGGGCAAGCTCTCTACTCAGGAGCCATACCATGGTCATGATCAGGTGCACACCGCGATGGAAGCGGTATCGCGATCTCACATGTTGGTCGGGCTTCTCTTCTTGCACACAATTTTACATAAACTGCATCTTTCCAATGTCCTTCGAGTTCCCTACCTTTCTACGTGGTTTGTTGTCTATTCCTCAACTTACTCGTGATAATAATGTCCTTGCTGAATTTCACCCTTTTCGTTTCTTTATCAAGGATCGGGACACAAGGGTTGTTACGCTTTAATTAAATCTACGCCATGGCCTATATGCACTTGGCCTTGCCGCCACACACCTCCCATGCAGTTTTCTCCTCGGGCATTCGATGGTGTTCGTGTGTCACCAACGACCGGCATGCGCAGCATGTATGGTCACCCTGCAGCTCCTATAGTTCGTCATGGGTTGCAGCGTCATGAACTACCGGTTGTGTCCGATAAAATTGCTGAAACTTCTCTCATGATGCACATCGGTGAGGGCAAGAGTCATCAACTTCCGTTTTGAGTCTAGTCGTGTTGTGAAACATCCTCTTGAGCTTGTGTTTTTACGATGTGTGGGGTCATGCCCAAACATACATTAGTGGTCACAATTATTATGTCGGCTTTTTATTGATGCTTACGATCGGTTTACTTGGCTATATCTTATTAAGCGCAAGTACGATGTGTTTGATGTTTTCATTGATTCCAAGCACATGTTGAGTGTCTCCTTAAGCATAAAATTATCCATGTTCAATCCGACTCGGGGGTGAATACCACAACCTCAACTCGTTTTTTAACAAACTTGGGATTTCGCATCGTGTGTCTTGCCCTCATACACATCAGCAAAATGGAACTGCCGAACGTAAGCATCGTCATCTTGTAGAAACTAGCCTAACCTTGCTAGCTCATGCATCAGATTCCATTTAGGATTACAGGTGATGCTTTCTCCACAGCCTGTTTTTTGATAAATAGGCTCCCCTCACGACTTCTGAAGATGCAAACTCCGCTTGAACTCTTGCTCAATGAAATTCCATACTGCACATTCTTCAAGGTGTTTGGGTGTGCGTGTTGGCCTCACCTACGTCCGTACAACAAGCGTAAGCTAGAGTTTCGGTCTAAGAAGTGTGTTTTTCTCGGGTAGAGTTCCCTTCACAAAGGGTACAAGTGCCTCCATGTTCCTACAAATCGCGTCTACATATCTCGTGACATTGTGTTTGATGAAAATGTGTTTCCCTTTCGTGCACTTCCGACAAACTCTACCACTCTCACACCACTAGTGCACATGTCTGTACCTTCGCCTGATCAATTTGTGGATGTTGCATATGCCCCTGCGTTGCTCCCTAATCATGCTATAGGTATTGGACACGGTGCACGCCTTGAGCTCCTTGAGGAACAAGCGCCGGATGATGCTCGCGATCGGGATGCCTCCCATGTGCATGAGCCATGCATACCGGGTGGCACCCGCCAACCCGCCGCTTCTTCGCCCGGGGAGCGGGCGCCGGCCTCACCCGCCCTGACGCCCGGCTTCGCCCGCTGACCAGGGCCAATGGCGGCCTCTTCCTCTAACGCTGGTCTCACTGCCCGCAGACCTTGGGCGTCGCCCGCCTGGTCGCCTCGCTGGGCCAGCTGCCACCTCATTCGCCCGGTGGTGGTCTCGCCGACTGGCGGCCACTCCGACCGGGCTTTTCGCTTCGCCCGGCAACCCGGACGGACCTCGCTTCAGCCTCCGATGGGCTGCCTTCACTCGACGCGTCGTCGCCTGCTTCTCTGACGCCAGGGAGTCCTGGTGAGAGCTCGTCGGGTGTCTCGGCCTCATCACCATCACCTATCGCTGTGGTATTGCCAGCACAGCCTGCTGTCACCTTGCGTCCTCGCACACGAAGTCAATCTGGCATTTTTCGTCCGAAGGAAACGCATAAAGATGGGGCTGTCGCATGGCTTCTTGCTTGCATGGCTCATCTGTTGCTGATCCCACCGCGAGAACCTCGTCACTTTCGAGGATGCGCTCGGTATTCCTCATTGGCGTCTTGACAATGGAGCAGGAGTTTCGAGGCTCTACAAAAAATGATACTTGGCAACTTGTTCCTCTAGTTAATGCGGCGTCAACGTCATTGATTCCAAGTGGGTTTTTAAAGTCAAGAGACATGCTGATGGTTCTATAGAACGCTACAAAGCACGACTAGTCGCCAAGGGCTTCAAACAGAGGTATGGTCTTGATTATGAAGACACGTTCAGTCCCTGTCGGGGAAACTGATCCACGAACACCTATGGGGCGGACCGAGCCCCTTTCGGTTCGGCGGGGGGCGGAGATCGCCACGAAGAAGCGGTCGAGGCGGCTAATAATGCAGCGATTTACCCGGCTTGAGCTCTCCGGAGAGATAACACTCTGCATGTCTCGAGTGTATTGAGTTCTTACTCGAGCGCTGAAAGTGCTACAATACACACTAGCTGCTAACGAGACCCAGCGTGAGTGTTTTTCTCCTTGAACCCCCCTTTCTACGTTGCGCATGGGCCTCCTTTTATATGCTAAAGGGGTCTCCAGCGGGTGGCAACGTAGACAAGGGTAAAATGGAAAAGGAATTGCCGTTGGTACAACTACTGGTGATGTATCATACCCTAACCGAGACGGCAGGGGACAAAGGCATTAAATGCCCGTCTCGTCGCCGAATAGTGCAAAAAGGACCGTCGGGGGCGCCACCGCTGCCACGATGGCAATCTTGTCGCCGCTTGCCACACAACACCGCTGGCCGCATGACCCTCTTCACACGCAGCGCCTAGAAAGGTCGAGGCGACCGCGTTGGTGGATGTCTTTGGGCCTTGAGTGCAGTGGTAGTTTGCGCGGCAAGCGCCTTACCTTGATCGTTGTCTTGTCGCGTCCGGAAGCTTGTCACTCACCGGGCCTCGCCGGGGAGCGGCGTGGCGTCATGACAAGTTCCTTGAGATGCCTTGGTTGGCCTTCCCGGCAAGCTCCTCTTGCGGGGCCTTATCTCCTTGGCTTGAATACTTTGTTCTTGAATGGCTCCAAAGGAACCACGGAGGACCTTGGCGATCACCGGCAAGCCTTGTCGCTGGTCTTTGCAATCGCTGCAGGCACAAGTTCGGGATACTAGGGTACCCTACTCTAGTACACCGACAGGAGCCCCGAACTGGGCCACACACGGTGCCGAAGTATGTTGGGCGGGCCCAAAAGCAGGGCACGCAGCGTGGCCCGGGTTACGCCAGTATCTCACTCTGTATCCACCGCGCCCTCCTGGGCAGGCTGCTTTGGTCATGTTATGAGAACAATGCACATTAGAGCTGCGACAAGCTATCTTGTAATATGACTCTATTTCGGAGTAGCGATTGCTATGTTATTTCATTTACTTGATTCCTTCCTTTGTATGTTTTTGCCCCTATGCTTTTAGGGAACTTGTCGTAGCGAGCACCTTAGCCATGAAAGGCCGAAAAGTCTTGAGACGTCGGCAGCCTCTTTGGCGGTTGCCGCTTCTGACAAGAAACCTTGTCGCAACTAGTCGCAGCTCACTTAAGTTGTTGAGCGGACTCGAAACAAAGTAAGGGCGCAACTAGCTACGAGTTGGTTCCTCCGGCGCGCAGGTTTTCCATACAAAGCACGATCGTTCGAGGAAGATAACTTAAAAATTTTAAAACTGATTGCTCAAACTTTAGCAACTTAGCTTTTCTGTCGTTTGCTTCCCGGTAAGGCGAAACTTCCTCGAACGACGCTTGGTCCACACCATTATCTTCTACAAAAGGTGGTTGCCGGAACAGGTTCCGGCAACCGCGCCCTACGGGTAAAACTTACGAAGATGCTCAATGTTCCAGGAGTTGCTCACCGGAATGCCATCTTCGGTCTCAAAGCGACGGCGCCGGGCCTAGTGACTCGCTTTTACCCGGTAAGGGCCTTCCCACTTGGCGTCAACTTGTTGGAATTCTTGGCGGATCGAACGCCGCCAAGAACAAGGTCGCCTTCCTCGAGACTTCGGCATTAACTTTGCGGCTATGGTAGCGGCGCGCAAAGCTTCTTTGATATCGAGCAGCTTCGTCTGACAATGGCTTTGAAGACGGTCTTCCTCAAGGAGCGGTGGCGTCATCTCGTCAGAAGCTGCTCTTGCTCCAAGCTCATCGTAAGCAAGCACTCGAGGTGACCCGATATCGAAGTTCCGTGGGGAGAAGCGCCTCTGCTCCATAGACTAGAGCGAAAGGTGTGCGGCGATGGCTCGATTTGGCGTCGTCTGATCGACCAAAGAACCACCGGCAGCTCCTCAATCCGATTCTTTCCGCACTTGTGCAGACCGTCGAAAGTCCTGGTCTTGAGCCCGCGCAAGACTTCAAAGATTCGCCCTCTCCGCTTGACCGTTACTTCTCGGATGAGCAGCGAAGCGAAGCAGACCTTGGCGCCAAGATCTTGGGCGTCTTGCATGAAGGTGCGGCTCGTGAATTGCGTGCCGTTGTCGGTGATGATCCTGTTAGGGATCCCGGCGGCAAACAATCGACTGAAGAACTTGATCTTGTTGTCTTTGTCACCTTCCTCATCGCTTCCACTTCGGCCACTTTGTGAACTTGTTGATTGCAACGCATTACAAGTACTTCAAAGCCCAAACGGCTTCGGGAAAGGGGCCGAGGATGTGAGCCCCCAGACCGAAAATGGCCAGGATAAAGGGATCGTCCGGAGAGCTTGAGTGGCTGGTGTATCTCGCTTGGAATGGATCTCGCACGCTTCACACTTGGTTACTTGTGCGATTGCATCACGGAGGGCTGTCGGCCAAAAGAAACCTTGCCGTAACGCTTTGCGGCAAGTGCTCTTGCGCCAATGTGGTGACCACATATGCCTCCATGTATCTCGCCAACAGCTTTTGTCCGTCTTCCCGGTGAATACACTTCGGTTTCACGCCGTTGAGTCTTCTTACATGCGGTGTGTTGTCGACAAGCTGGTACATACTTGGCTGCCGGGCTACTCTTTCCGCTTCTTCTTCTTTGTCGTTGGGAAGTTCTCCTGTCTGAAGGAAGCGGACAATCTATTTGTGCCCATCTTTGGAGCTTGCGGCTCGACAACAAGGACTAAAGGCACATCTGCTGCGGGAACATCCGCTTCTCTGGCGAGAATGCGGGGCTCGGCCGGAGCTTGGCGTTCCCGGCAAGCTTGCCGGAGCAAAACTTGTCGAGAGCGTACCGCTTCAACGGAACAAGCATTATGCGGTGGAGTCGGCTGTCGAGGTGGATCCGCGAGTCGGCGATCTTGGCCTTCGGGGTGGAGAGTGCATGGTGGTTGCACCCCCACGGTTTACGTCGCCATCGGCTCATGCACAGCGATCTGCCGGCGGCGATGTACTCGGCTGCGAGTGTCGCTCATTGGCGAAGCCGATGAGACTCTGAATGGTAGCCCTCCATTCATCGATCTTGTCTGCCGTTGGAGGGTAATCCGAGGAGCGATTGAGCTCGCGCCAAAGCTTCGCCGAGTGGCGAAGCGGCGATGGCGAGCGGCGCGAGGAGTGGATATGCTCGGACTTCTAACTATGTTAGAAGGAGCGAGTGATCCGGCCCAGCGACCGTGTCTCGCTCGTGCCAAGCATGTTGGCGTGCATGCCGGTCTTGAGCACCGAGATCCACCAGCTCGATCTTGGTCCAACGAACGTATGGCACCGTGAATACCATGACGCTGCCGGTCCCCTGCGCCTCGAAATGGGCGCGGTGCATGTCTGACGCCGAGGTTCCGCGCAGCCTTGTCCTTGGACTTGGCAGCACCGTGGGCTCCCTCGTCGATGCCGTTCTTCCACCGGCGTCTACCCCACCACCCGCTTGCTCCGGTGGTGGTGGGATCGACGATGGGCGGAACAAGCGCCGAAGCCTTCTTCTTCGGTGGCATGTCGATGAAGAAGATGAAGATCTAGCTTCGTGTGAGCGTCGGATCAGGTTCACACAACCTCGACGCCTACCGCCGCGCCAAAGATGTCGGGAAACTGATCCACGAACACCTATGGGACCGGCGGACCGAGCCCTTCGGTTCGGCGGGGCGGAGATCGCCTGAAGAGCGGATCGAGGCGGCTAATACACGAGCGTTTACCCAGCTGGAGCTATCCGGAGAGATAACACTCCTACCGCTGCATGTCCGAGTGTATTGAGTTCTTGCTCGGGGCGCTGAGTGCTCTGAAGACACACTAGCTGCTAACGAGACCCGGCGTGAGTGTTTTCTCCCTTGAACCCCCTTTCTACGTTGCGCATGGGCCTCCTTTTATATGCTAAAGGGTCTCCGACGGTGGCAACGTAGACAAGGGTAAAATGGAAAAGGAATTGCGGTTGGTACAACTACACATGACAGTGTATCATACCTAACCGAGACGGCAGGGGACAAAGGCATTAAATGCCCGTCTACGTCGCCCAAATAGTGCAAAAAGGGACCGTCAGGGGCGCCACCGCTTGCCACGATGGCAATCTTGTCGCTTGCCACATCACAAGATCACCGTCGCGACCTCTTGCCACGCTTGGCTACCGAAAGGTCCTGAGGCGACACGTTGGTGGATGTGCTTTGGAGCGCGAGTCTGAGTGGTAGTTTGGCGGCAAGCGCCTTTGCCGCTGATCGTTGTCTTGTCGTGCCGGAAGCTTGTCGCTCACGGGCCTCGCCGGGACGCGTGGCGGCGTCGCGGCAAGTTCCTTGAGATGCCTTGGTTGGCCTTCCCGGCAAGCTCCTCTTCTTGGGGCCTTGTCTCCTTGGCTTGAATACTTTGTTCTTGAATGGCTCCAAAGGAACCACGGAGGACCTTGGCGGTCACCGGCAAGCCTTGCCGGGTGTCAAGAATCGCCTGCACAAGTTCGGGATACTAGGGTACCCCTACTCTAGTACACCGACAGTCCCGTTATCAAGCCTACTACTATACGTTTGCTGCTATCTCTTGCTGTCACTCAAGGATGGTTTCTTCATCAGCTCGATGTGCAGAACACTTTCCTACATGGAATTCTGGAGGAGGAGGTTTATATGCGTCAGCCGCCTGGTTTTGTTGATCCGACACGTCCTCATCATCTCTGCCGTCTGGTTAAGGCACTGTATGGACTCAAACAAGCTCCTCGTGCATGGCATGCCCGCCTCGGCTCTGTGGTTCGAGCTCTTGGGTTTACTCCCTCCACTGCGGACAGGTCGCTGTTTCTCCTTCGGTATACACGAGGTTACGATGTATCTCCTGGTTTATGTTGATGATATCATTCTCATCAGTTCCTCTGATACTGTTGTTGGTCGTCTTGTGATTGCGTTGAGTGGTGATTTTGCTGTCAAGGACCTAGGTGCTCTGCATTTTTTCCTCGGTCTGGAGGTCTCATGGTCTTCTGCTGGGTTGACCCTCACTCAGAAGAAGTACTCCATGGATTTGTTACGTCGGGCTGGCATGCTGAAGTGCAAACTTGCTATCACTCTGATGTCTGCCACTGATCGGTTGTCTGCTCTTGATGGAGAATCTCTTTCACCAGATGATGCTACTGAGTATCGCGATCCGTTGGTGGTGCGCAGTATCTTACTATTACCAGTTCGATATCTCCTATGCGATTAACCGTGTGTGTCGGTACCTTCATGCACCCAGGACATCTCATTGGTCATCAAGCGTATTTTCTTGATACATACATCTTCTTATCGCCTCCTATGGTTTTCTCCTTCAGCCTGCCCCGTCTGGTGAGCTCTCCACTTTTTCAGATGCGGATTGGGCTGGTAATCCTGATGGCAGGCGATCCACGGGGGGTTATGCGGTATTCCTGGGTTCTAACTTGATCGCCTGGAATGCTGCTTAAAGCAAAGCAACGGTGTCTCGCAGTAGTAATCGAGGCTGAGTACAAAGCGGTTGCTAATGCGCATTGCCGAGATCATATGGGTACAGATCTCTCTTGAGGGAACCGAGAATCTCTCCACGCCCCTCCGATTACGGTGGTGTGATAACATGGTGCTACATATCTCTCATATAATCCGGTGTTCCATGCTCGGATGAAGCACATTGAGGTTGACTATCATTTTGTCCGGGAACGCGTTGCACATAAGCTACTCTGTATCAAGTTCATCTCGTCAAAGGATCAACTTACTGACATCTTCACGAAGCCTCTTCCACAACCACATTTTGTAGGTCAGAGGCGCAATCTTAACTTACTTTGTACTTCAGTGCCATAGTTAAGATTGAGGGAGGGTGTTAGACTATATATATACGTAGCCTCTGTATACCTGTTGTAACATTGTATTGTACCTCCTGGTACTTATATATAATGAGATAGCCACACCCCGTTTAGGGTGTCAAGTAGTTTCCCAAACATACGTTTTACAGATCCGACCCCAGAAATGTTGTTGGCGCCGACAAAGAGGGTGATAGACGCGTACCATGTTTAGTTCTGATCGTTTTGGCGGGTGATGGGGCTCAAATGAAGTCCGTATGGCCAAATTGTGGTCCTTTTGTGGATACAACATCGGGGGACGGCGCATGAATTCAACTTTCAGGGTAAGTCGATCGCGCCGACGAGCCATCTTGCACCATTCGGGATGCCCTATAATTTTTTTTGTGCATAAACATAATGAGGAAGAGCTATTATTTAATTTATCATTTAAGAATAATGCATCTGGTGGTGAAAAAGTGGGGGTCATAGCGGGGCGGGCGATAGACCATGTAAAGTATGAATTATTGGGTTTCAATGCAACGAAAAGCCTCCTCCTTCTGTCCTAAATGAACCTGTAGCCTTTCCGGTCTTAAAATGGAAGGATGGTGCATTGCTCTATATGTTATTGTCCATACACCTGTCCGTGGGTGAGCTCACAGAAGGATGGTAGAGTACACGTCAAAGATAAAATCATTCGAAACTCGGTTTTTTATACTGGATCCGGCCCCAGAAATGTTGTCGACGCCGACGAAGAGGGTGATGGACGCGTACCACGTTTAGTTGTGATCGTTTTGGTGGGTGATGGAGCTCAAATGGAGTCCGTTTGGCCAAATGTGTGGTCCTTTTGTGGATACAACATCAGGGGACGGCCCGTGAATTCAATTTTCAGGGTAAGATGATCGCACCGACAAGCTATCCGGCACCATTCGGGATGCCCTATAATTTTTCGTGTGCATAAACATAATGAGGAAGAGTTGTTATGTACTACATCATTTAAGAGTAATGCATATGCTGGTGAAACACTGAGGGTGGTAGCGGTGCGGGCGAAAGACCATGTAAAGCATGAATTCTTGGGGTTCGATGCAACGAAGAGCCTCCTCCTTCTATCCTGACTAAAAATGTAGTCTTTCTAGTTTGAAAATGGAAGGATGGTGCATTGCTCTATATGTTATTGTCCATATATCTGTCCGTGGGTGAGGTCACAGAAGGGTGGTAGAGTACACGTCAAAGAGAAAATCGTCCGAAACTCGATTTTTCAACCTGGATCCGGCCCGAGAAATGTTGTCGGCACCGACAAAGAGGGTGATGGATGCGTACCACGTTTAGTTGTGATCGTTTTGGTGGATGATGGAGCTCAAATGGAGTCTGTATGGCCAAATTGTGGTCCTTTCGTGGATACAACATCGGGGGACGGCCCGTGAATTCAACTTTCAGGGTAAGTTGATCGCGCCGGCGAGCTATCTTGCACCATTCGAGATGCCCTATAATTTTTTTTGTGCATAAACATAACGAGGAAGAGTTGTCATGTACTTCATCATTTAAGAATAACGCATCCGCTGGTGAAAAAGTGACGGTGATAACGGGGCGGGCGAAAGACCATGTAAAGCATGAATTCTTGGGTTTCGATGCAACAATGAGCCTCCTCCTTGTGTCCTAACTGAACATGTAGTCTTTACGGTTTCAAAATGGAAGGATGGTCCATTGCTCTATATGTTATTGTGCATATATCTGTCTATGGGTGAGGTCACCGAAGGGTGCTAGAGTACACGTCAAAGATAAAATCATCCAAAACTTGGTTTTTCAACCAAGATCCGGCCCCAGAAATGTTGTCGACGCCGAAGAAGAGGGTGATGGGCTCGTACCACGTTTAGTTGTGATCGTTTTGGCGGGTGATGGAGCTCAAATGGTGTCTGCATGGCCAAATTGTGGTCCTTTTGTGGATACAACATAGGGGGATGGCCCAGAATTCAACTTTTAGGGTAAGTTGATCGCGCCGACGAGCCATCGTGCACCATTCGGGATGCCCTATAATTTTTCGTGTGCATAAACATAATGAGGAAGAGCTGTTATGTACTTTATCATTTAAGAATAATGCATCTGCTGGTGAAAAGGTGAGGGTGGTAACAGGGTGGGCGATAGATCATGTAAAGTATGAATTCTTGGGTTTCAATGCAACAAAGAGTCTCCTCCTTCAGTCCTGAATGAACCTGTAGTCTTTCCGGTTTGAAAATGGAAGGATGGTGCATTTCTCTATATGTTATAGTCCATATATCTGTCCGTGGGTGAGCTCACAGAAGGATGGTAGAGTACACGTCAAAGAAAAAATCATCCGAAACTCGGTTTTCCAACCTGGATCCGGCCCCAGAAATGTTGTCGACGCTGACGAAGAGGGTGATGGACGCGTAATACGTTTAGTTGTGATAGTTTTGGCGAGTGATGGAGCTCAAATGGAGCCTGTATGGCCAAATTGTGGTCCTTTTGTTGATACAACATCGGGGGACGGGTCGTGAATTCAACTTTCAGGGTAAGTTGATCGCGCCGACGAGCCATCTTGCACCACTCGGGATTCCCTATAATTTTTTTGTGTGCATAAACATAATGAGGAAGAGCTGTTATGTACTTTATCTTTTAAGAATAATGCATCTTCTCGTGAAAAAGTGAGGGTTGTAGCGGGGTCCCCTACAGCACGATGCCTCTGGATGGTCGCCCAGATCATTCGGACGGTCGCGCTGATCATTCGGACGGTCGCGCTGATCATTCGGACGGTCGCCCGGATCATCCGGACTCCCAAAGCTCGGATCATCCGGACCACCATCTGGATCATCCAGACTCCACCTACGTGTGTGACTTGGGCCAAGGCCTGTGTACCCCTTCGCCCCCCTAGACTATATATACTCCAACTCCGCCCAAAAATTAGGGTTAGCATTGTGATAGCTCATTTTGGAGATAGAGCCTTGCTCATCAACTTGGACCCCTACTCAACTGGGGACCAAGGCCTCCTAGGAGAAGATCCCCCAAGTGGATTCAAGACCCCCTTGTGGGAATCCCCTAGTGGATTCAAGACCTCTTTTCTCACAGATTGGTATGAACTAGCTACCGTGTATCCTCCTTTATTGGATTTGGACCTTTGTCACCCAATTGTGAAGACGGAATATCTAGTCGACCTTCAGTGCCCATGAGAGGTAGTTTTCGGGATCGTTGCTTCCAGAGAACTTAGGCATGTTGAAATTGAGCTTGTCGTAGTGTTGCTCTTCGTTGTGTTCGGGTCAATGGCGATGATGCTCTTGCCACGTTTTAGGGTCTTCAACCACTTGCTCCTCATGCTCCGCTTGATTAGCCTGACGTTTAGGTCGTGGAATTCTTGCATGGTTCCTCATTTCTTAGCGCTCCTCGATGCGTGCGACTTCTTCTTGTCGCTCTCACCGGAGGACCTCTTCTTGTTCACATGGCAATTGCGCTCGTTGACAGTGTGGGTTGCTTCACATAGAGCACGTTGGGCTTCAAGGTCTTGTTCCTCACGACGTTGTTGCTCTTGTCGAAGGGCGTCACCATCTTGGTTTTCTTGTTTTTGTTGTTGGCGTCGTTGAGCTTGCTCTTGTTCCATGGGATCATTTGCTTGGTGACGATGTCGTCCACGTTCCTGAAGGCGGTCTTGTAAACCATTGCCATGAAATGGGTTTTGTGGGGCTTGATGATCTCCATGGTCTGGATGACGATGCAGACAATCTCGGGGAAGACTTGTATCTAAAGAAGTGTCCGAAGAGTGTCGGCTTGAGTGGCGCCGTCTTGATGATGACGATGTTGTAGAAGAGCGGTTGAACATCAAGGCATGGAATCTTCCATTTGTGATGATAACTTGTAGTCAAGGTAGTCCTATGTCCGTCATTCGGATTGTCGCAATTCGGTGGCGAGTTGGTCGTCTGATGCGCCCAAAGCTTCATTCTCTTGATGCAAAGCTCTATGTAATACTGAATAGTTGATTCTTGGTGACATGGTTGTTCGGCTCCTCTTCTTGCTCGTCGAATAGTGGGTTGGTAGAAATTCTTGGTCTATCCATCATCTCAAGCAAATATGTGAGTGGAAGAAAAGAAAGAACTAGACCAAATGTACCTTATCCGATGTTGAAGATGGACCAATGATCACCCAATATGGTATTATGGAAGTAGCACAATTGGTACCAGTTCTTGTCAATCTCACACCTACACAATTAAAGATTTTGGAGTAGCTTGGTGAGGATGGGGGCACAAATTTTATGCAATTATTAGCAAGATTCAATAATGTTGAAAGAGATTCACAAATTTGTAAGCGAAACACGTAGACCAATAGCAATATGTGGCACACGGAAACACACACACGGATAAATGGGGTCGTGGAACAAACAAATGAGCTCAAAATGTGGAATCCATGGAAAACGCTCGTGTTGCACAATGCTAGAGAGATGCTAGCATGATTGCTTAATAGGCAAGATACGACACTTGTGCACAACCTATGAGAAACAAAACGTAACAACTTCTATCCCAAGTATGGTATTTATGTATGATTCCCGGTGATTCTCTCACGATGATCCAAGATGATCGAATATGGCAATTTGATATGCAACATGGTGATGCTATGGCTATTGCTTACAAGCTCTTTGTTTTCTCTTTGCTTAAAAGCTTTTCTCTTTTTTTTGTTATTGCCACTTATGCAAAAATGATCAAACCAAGATAGAACTCGTGTATATACGGGAACAATGTATGACACAAGAGATGATACAAAGATATATGCACACTATGATAGCTATGCAGAACAAGTGTCACTATGTGCACAAGTAGCATTGCTCGCAATACTCAAATGGCTAGTCTCGATAGGGAAATGACGCAAAATGGGCTCGGGTTTAACAATGCAACGGCAAAGGAGATGTACAAGTGATGTTGTCGAGGTTACTGTCCTTGGTTACGGCTAGGGTGTCAAAATGGTGAAGTGGTCGTTGTCGATGACGAATTCGTGGCAAAAAGTGATGTTGTCGAGGTTACCTAAGTAGTCGAAACATGTTAGTAAACAAAAATCGCAACTCAAGTTCTTAGATGGTAAAACGTATCAAAATTTGCAACGGTAGCGGAAACACGAGGGTGCTGGCGGAAAGCGGTGGTGGTTTGCGGAAGAGTTGGTGGAAACCCGGTCAAAATTGGCGAAAATTTTGTGAAAATGGTGGTGGTGGAGGCGGTCATGGCTACGGTAGCCCGGATGTCCCAAGGCCGGGCCGGATGTCCAGGGACACGAGGCTGGGCGATCTGTGGTCTCGATCCGTGGACGAACTCGTGGAAAAGAAAATTTCGAGCAAAATTATGTGAATTTCGTGGATGGAAATTGGGGAAAAGGTGTGGGGAGGCTAGATGCACTCGAAACACATCAAATCCATGGATCAAAACCAACAAAACATCATCCAACCAACATATCACAAATTTTTTTGGTGTGGCTATTTTTGTGGTGATTTTCGAAATTGGGACAAAACAAAGCAAATTAGGCTAGAAAAATGATGGTGGGGGCTCCAAAATCGTGATAAACTTGGGTCATGATACCAAGATGATGTGGAGTTGGGCCGATCTTTCACGAAATGGAGGGGATCCCTCGATGAACACGAAGAAGACGAGAGAAAAACACTCAAACAACAAGATCCAAGTCAAGCATGTGCTAAATCCACATACAGCTAGGGGAGATACAAGATCCAAAGTCAACACAAGAGGATACAAAGGGTAGCTAGTTCATCCCAATCCTTGAAGGACAGAGGTCTTGAATCCAAGGAGGATCTTCCCATGAAGGGGTCTTGAATACACTTGGGGATCTTCTCACATGGAGGTCTTGAACTCCATGAGAGTAGGGGTAAGTGGATGAGCAAAGCTCTATCTCAAATGAGCTCTAACCTTTGCTAACCCAAGATGGGTGAGGGGGTAGTCTATATACAGTGCTAGTACAAGTTGGGACGAGTTGGATGGGTACATGGGCCTTTGGGCTGTTCACTGTGTGTAGACAGGGGCCGGATGTCCGGGCCTTTGGGACGAGCCGGATGTTGGGGTCCTGTGTCCGGGCTGGCTCTGGCTTCGGTGTTGTAGGGTTCGGCCGGATGTTCCGGCCCTGTAGCTCCTTCGACTGCTGGGCTGTTGGAGCGGTTCCTCTCGTCACGCTCCTTCATCCTTGTACTTGGGGCTTGTCCGTGATTCCGAGTATCTCCGAGAGAGTCTTCTTGGTACCTAAGCACACATAGCAATCCGAATTGAGGTATTAGCCATGTCTCACGTGGGTCATACGGAATGTCAATAACGAGAGATGTGACCTCTTGCACGCGCTCGTTTCATTGGTCCACTTGGAACTTGGGGAGACGGAGGTTCCACGGGGATCACCGTAGGATGCTCCGCATCATTGTTGTTCCTTATTGTTGTTTTATACCGGAGAATTTTCAGCTTCGCTCATCCTTGTTATGTACCCTCCTTTCAAGTTGTTCAACCTCTCAAGGTTTATGGTTTACGTTTGTCACAGAAGCAACTTTGTTTACCTCTTCTCTCCGTTTTCATTCCTAGATCTTGGGGCGAGATCTCTTGTAAGTGGGGGAGAGTTGTATCAGCCTGAGACCGATTCTTTCCATGATTGCTATTATATTGGTTTTTTTATTTTGAATTGCATCACGTCATCATGCCATTAATTTTGCAACCCAACTAAAACTCAAATAAATAAATTGTATGGATCTTCAATCCATTTAAATCAAGGGAGATGCACATGGTGATTTCTCTTTACAACATATAAAAAGTCGCCCAATATTATTAGAGAGCTATCATAAAATATTCCATGGAATCACCCTTGAACACACTTGCAAATAATCCCGTATCTTTTTCAGCTTCAAGTTTGACCTCCAAACCTTGTCAATAATATTTCTCCATTCATCGAAGTCCCACAAAAAATCTAAACATTTTTGGACCTTCCAAACACCCACTTCTTATTCAAACCCATTTGAATTTAATTCAGATGAGTTTGAAATCAAACTTCATACACATGCCCACTTCTATTTTCTTGCGTCAAGCTCCCAATTCCTTTTATTTTCTATATTTTTCTTTCTTTCTATTTTTTCTGTAAATGAAAGAAGGGAAAAGAAAGGGCTAGCCTATCCGGCCCTTTGCACCTAAGCCATAGCCATCCTAGTCGGCCACTAGGTCCAGCTAGGCCCAGCCGCACACTTTCTTAACCTAGCCCCGATCCCATCTCCACCCTCTCTTGATCCCCTCACGCCGCCACTCCCGCACAAACACACGCACTAGAGTTCCCAAGCCTCGTCCCCCTTCGCGCAACACCAATGAAAGCCCCGCGCCTCCCAATCTGGCGACCTCTGTTGGGGAACATTGCATGGAAAACAAAAAAAATTCTAGGCACACGCAAGATCTATCCATGGAGATGCATAGCTATGAGAGGGGGAGAGCATCTTCATACACTTGAAGATCGCTAAGCGGAAGCGTTTATCAACGCGGTTGATGTAGTCGTACACCTTCACGGCCCGTCCCGATCAAGTACCGAACATACGGCACCTCCGCGTTCAGCACACGTTCAGCTCGATAACGTCCTCACCTTCTCGATTCAGCAAGAGAGGCGAAGTAGTAGATGAGTTCCAAGAAGACGACGGCGTGGTGACAGTGGTGGTGAAGAACAATCTCCGCAGGGCTTCGCCAAGCACAACGGAAACTATGACCATGTAAAGTATGAATTCTTAGGTTTTGATGCAACGAAGAGCCTCCTCATTCTATGCTGACTAAACCTTTAGTCTTTCCGGTTTGAAAATGGAAGGATGGTGCATAGCTCTATATGTTATTGTCCATATATCTATCTGTGGGTGAGCTCACAGAAGGATGGTAGAGTACACGTGAAAGATAAAATCATCCAAAACTCGTTTTTTCAACCTGGATCCGGCCCGTAAATGTTGATTTACGCCTTGACGAAGAGGGTGATTGACGCTGCACTAATGCTTAGTTCTGATCGTTTTGGCGGGTGATGGAGCTCAAAAGGAGTTCACATGGCCAAATTGTGCTCCTTTTGTGGATACAACATTGGGGGACGGCCCGTGTATGCAACTTTCAGGCTAAGTTAATCACGCCGACGAGCCATCTTGCACCATTCGGGATGCCCTATAATTTTTCGTGTGCATAAACATAATGGGGAAGAGCTGTTATGTACTTTATCATTTAAGAATAATGCATCTGGTGGTGAAAATGTGAGGGTGGTAGCGGGGCAGGCAAAAGACCATGTAAAGCATGAATTCTTTGGTTTCGATGCAATGAAGAGCCTCCTCCTTCTGTTCTGACAGAACATGTAGTCTTTCCGGTTTGAAAATAAAGGATGGTGCATTGCTCTATATGTTATTGTCGATATATCTGTCCGTGGGTGAGGTCACAGAAGGGTGTTAGAGTACATGTCAAAGATAAAATCATGAGAAACTCGGGTTTTCAACCTGGATTCGGCCCCAGAAATGTTGTCAACGCCGACGAAGAGGGTGATGGACGCGTACCATGTTTAGTTGTGATCGTTTTGGCGGGTGTTGGAGCTCAAATGGATACCGTACGGCCAAACTGTGGTCCTTTTGTGGATACAACATCGGGGGATGGCCCGTGAATTCAACTTTCAGGGTAAGTTGATCTCGCTGACGAGCCATCTTGCACCATTCGGGAAGCCCTATGATTTTTCTTGTGCATAAACATAATGAAGAAGAGCTGTTATGTACTTTATCATTTAAGAATAATGCATCTGGTGGTGAAAAAGTGAGGGTGGTAGCGGGGCGGGCGATAGACCATGTAAAGTATGAATTCTTTGGTTTCGATGCAACAAAGAGCCTCCTCCCTCTGTCCTAACTAAACTTGTAGTCTTTCCGGTTTGAAAATGGAAGGATGGTGCATTGCTCTATATGTTATTGTCCATATATCTGTCCGAGGGTGAGCTCACAGAAGGATGGTAGAGTACACGTCAAAGATAAAATCATTCGAAACTTAGTTTTTTAACCTGGATCCAGCCCCAGAAATGTTGTCGACACCGACGAAGAGGGTGATGGACGCGTACCACGTTTAGTTAGATAGTTTTGGCGAGTGATGGAGCTCAAATGGAGTCCGTATGGCCAAATTGTGGTCCTTTTGTGTATACAACATCGGGGTACGGCCCATGAATTCAACTTTCAGGGTAAGTTGATCGCGCCGACGAGCCATCTTGCACCATTCGGGATGCCCTATAATTTTTCGTGTGCATAAACATAATGAGGAAGAGTTGTTATGTGCTTTATCATTTAAGAATAATGCATCTGGTGGTGAAAAAGTGAGGGTGGTAGCATGGCGGGCGATAGACCATGCAAAGTATGAATTCTTGGGTTTCGATGCAACGAAGAGCCTCCTCCTTCTGTCATGACTGAACCTGTAGTCTTTCCGGTTTGAAAATGGAAGGATGATGCATTGCTCTATATGTTATTTTCCATATATCTGTCCGTGGGTGAGCTCACAGAAGGATGGTAGAGTACACGTCAAATATAAAATCGTCCGAAACTCGGTTTATCAACCTGGATCCGTCCCAGAAATGTTGTTGACGCCGTCGACAAGGGTGATGGACGCGTACCACGTTTAATTATGATAGTTTTGGCGGGTGATGGAGCTCAAATGGAGTCTGTATGGCCAAATTGTGGTCCTTTTGTGGATACAACATCGGGGGATGGCCCGTGAGTTCAACTTTCAGAGCAAGTTAATCGCGCCGACGGGCCATCTTGCACCTTTTGGGATGCCCTATAATTTTTCGTGTGCATAAACATAATGAGGAAGAGCTGTTATGTACTTCATCATTTAAGAATAATGCATTTGCTGGTGATAAAGTGAGGGTGGTAGCGGGGCGGGCGAAAGACCATGTAAAGCATTAATACTTGGGTTTCGGTGGAACGAAGAGGCTCCTCCTTCTCTCCTGACTGAAACTGTAGTCTTTCCGGTTTGAAAATGGAAGGATGATACATTGTTCTATATGTTATTGTCCATATATCTGTCCGTGGGTGAGGTCGCAGAAGGGTGGTAGAGTACACTTCAAAGATAAAATCATCTGAAACTTCAGTTTTCAACTGGATTCGGCCCCCGAAATGTTGTCGACGCCGACTAATGAGGAAATGACTACCTTGGATAAGACAAAAATATTGCATACATGTATATTTGTGAGGTGATTTCTAATGCAAACTTTGCAATAATTTATTTATGTCATCCAGGACAAATATACTTTATAAGCTTTTGTGTCATGTTTAATTGCAAGTGTATGGGACGTTTGTAGAATCCACATATGAAGATAAGGGGAAAAGAGAAGTTCAGGCGTTGTTCAAAAAAGTCTTCTCACGTCACTTTTGGGCCAAGATAAGATAGAGTCCAAGTCTCTCACGTTCTTGATTCAGATTCGGACTGCAGAGACATACCTGACTCAAAACGCCAATAAATCTTTCATACAGACTACGAATTGGGTGATTCTTTTTTTGTTGGAAAGTAAATTTCGTGCTCTTTCCAACTCAATTGGATTCACCTTAAAATACGTCGGAGCGTTGAGTTATCAATGAAACAATCTGACACCGCAAAGATAATCCGAGTCAAACTACAAGTTCAAAGGTGTTGCATCACCTCCACTTGGGGCCATGAGCCTTATGCGACCTAGGGTTAGTTTTAGGCTGCCTTGGGACGTCCTCCCACCTCCTTGGCCGTCACCCCTCGCTCCTATATAAGTAGATCCATGTAGTAGCTTTTTCCTTGGGATTCGTTTAGTTAAAAGTTAGTCATTGCAACTTCGTGTACTTCGTTTGTGTCCAAGACCATTCCGAGACCACTTTTGGATCCCCACCTTTATCAATACTTCATACATATTCGCAATATTCAGATTGCTTGCAGGAATAGACCTTCATGGTCAGGTTGATCATGCTCCGGTGTGGTCAATAACCTCAGGAGATTGGTTTAGTGATTGCTAAGGCGCAACGTCGTGCATGTTTGTAGTCGGATCGTCAAAGTCGGCTCCACCAAATTGATAGTTATCATCTCATAAAAAGATCGGGACCCTCGCCTCTATCAAGTGGTATCAGTTTTTAGGTTGCTCGGTGAGAATTTCCAGTTATCCCTAGATTAGATTTATTTTCCTACCTATTGTCCAAAGAAAAATCCACAAAAAAAGTTAGATTTATTCATCCTTTGTCCAAAAGAGTCTGAGCCTTCGCAATTTTCTTTTTAGTGCTTGTATAGTTGAATTATCGGTTGCATCGTCGTGTCGTGTTGTTAGTCTTAGTGTCTAGTTCGTTTAGAGTTTCGAGTTCTGTTCACATTAGTCACGCCGCCGCTGCATCATTATTCCTTCCGCTATCCACCGTCCCATCCATCAATTTCCACCACGTGTTACCCACCATTCATTCTCATAATCATAGTTGAGGTCGTTCACATCTTCGCTTGATCCAATCTGCATCCTATCTAGTTTGTTCTAAAAAGGGGTGATGCGGAGCATCATATGGACATCAGCATGTCAAGAGTCCATTTGGAAAGTGACACGTGCGACATCTACTTCATACATACAAAGGTGAATCATCTCCTTTACATGTGTCCTCTCGTGTGCATACATAGGTGTGAGCGGAGCTACACATTCATCGAGGAGTATTCCAAGAAGAAGAGAACATCTACACCATCCAAGAGGGAAGCCTGGAAGCGGAGAAGGAAGCGCCAAGAAGAAGGCAACAACTCCCAGGCGACCCCGTGCGCACGGGCCCCTCCGACCCCATGCCCACGGGCCTCCCAGGCTGGTGGTCCTGAAGACCCCGTGCGCACGGGTGTGTACCGTGCCCACGGGACCCCCGTGTCCATGGGCCTCACGGACCCCGTGCGCACGGGCTCGTGCGTCAGCATTCTCGAGATACCCCGTGCGCACGGGCTCCACTTACCCCGTGCACACGGGGCCCCTGAGTGTTGCTGCGGGCTTTGCCCATGTAATCCCCATTTCACCCCTGCCTACCCCTTCATCCCTTGGACCTATATATACTCCTCTTCCTCCTCCATTTAGACTTAGCTAAGAATAAATCTAGACATTAGAGCTTAGCTCATGTACCTCCCCTTGTGGGATTCCTCCTCTTGAGAGAGAGAGACACTCCATTGGAGTTCAAGACCTCCTTTGGAGAAGATCCCTAGTGGATAAAGCCCCCTTCTAGGGAAGGATCCCCATCATACAATCACCAAGACCTCACCTCCATAGGAGTGGGATGAACTTTACCTTGTATCTTTCCTTTTGTTGTTCATGTATCTTGTGGATCTTGTGTGTTTGATTGTCTAGTGGATGTGTGATTGGACTTGTTCTTGAGTGTTCCTCTTGTTTTCTCCCTTGTGTTCATATTGTTCTTGGGGATTCCCCCTCCAATTCATGAAAGATCTCCCCATAGGGTTCCACCCTACAACATCTTGGTATCATGAGCCATGGTTTCTCACGAAATTGGAGCCCCTCTCTTTTTTTTCTAGCCTAATTTTGCTTGTTCTTGCCCAATTTCGAAAATCCCCACAAAAAGAGCCATACTAATTTTTTCGTGATTTGAAGTTTCTTGTGAGTTTTTGTTAATTTTGATCCCTGGATCTGGTGTCTAGCAAGTAGATCTAACTCCTATTGCGTCCCCATACACCAAATTTTCTTTTCCCCATCAAATTTGACAAAGAAATCGCGAATTTTCCGCCTACCCCGTGCCCACGAGCTCCCCAGACCCCGTGTCCACGGGCCCCCGATAGTCTCTGGTGACCCCGTGTCCTCGGCACGTGTACCTTGCTCACGGGACCCCGTGTCCATGGGCCTTGGACCCCGTGCGCACGGCCCCCCTACAGCAGCCGTTGGGACTTCACCGTTTTGCCCATAACTTCCACTCCCGAACTCCGATTTGGGTGTTCTTTGGCTCGTTGAAATGCTAGCGATGCCCGAGCTGCTCATCTTTGTTTTACCACTATTTAACTCCATCCAATTTCGTCCAATTTTGCATCTTTTGCATAGACCTTCCACCATAACTTCCGCACCACCGCATAAAACTTCCGCAAACTAACCCATTTTGGTTCCTTTAGTATTTGTGGTTGTTTGAGTTGTGATTTGAGTCTCCTAAGGTGTTTCGACTACTTAGGGACGATTACATCTTCATCAACCACCGGCGGCTTGTAACGTTCTATCGACTACATCCACCACGACATTCCGCATCGACGACGACCATCCATCCTTTGAGACCATCTTCAACCGGAAGCAAGGCCGGCTAACCCCAGACTTTTTGAAAGGTTAAGTGTGACGAAGGTATCCATTCCGTCATAAACTTTTCCTTCCTTGCCATTACATCTTGATAGCCCCACCATCTTTGGGAATACCTTCATACCTATTGAGACTAGCTATTCGAGTATTGCCGGGCTTCGCAAAAACTTGTGCACCATAGTGATACGATATCATATTGTTGCATCATTTGATATATCATATAGTGCAATTGCTTGCTCCCATGCATATCTTGTGATACTTATCTCATGTTTGTGGTTGAGGCTCAATAAGAAAAGTGGAAAGGAAGAAAAGAGCAAAAAAAACTTTTAAGCAAGAAAAGAATGACCATAAGCTTATAAGCAAAAGAGAGTTGAGCATGATAAGAGATACTTGTGCATGAGGATACAAGGAATAGGAAACATTTAGCTTGCATGCATATAGGTTGGTGCCAAGTGGTGAATCGTGCCCAAGTGTGCAATCAAGCTAGTGCTCTCCTTGTGTTTGTGCAACACGAGCTTAGTCTTCGTTAGGCAATTTTGTATTGCTCATCCCTATAGTTGCACAAGCCCCATTATCCCACCGTGTGTGTTTATTTATTGCCCTCCTCTATATTTGTGATCACTTGCTTTGCATTTTGAGTCATTTGGATTTATTTCAACATTTACAATATCTTGGAGTTCAATTTGCATGAAATTTGTGCCACTTATCCTAACCAAGCCACTCGATAAGCTTTACTTTGTAGGTGTGAGTGAACAAGTCCGGTACCAATTCCACTATTCTCTATTCACATTGAGTGATACGAGATGCATCCTCAACTTCGGGAAAAGGTAGCTTGGTATTGTTTATCTCATTTCCTACTCACCTTTGCTCGAGTCTTGTGATGGATAGGCAAAGCACATCATCTCCGGTATGCAAGCACGGCGACGGTTCGATGCCATCAACGCCAAGATGTACAAGCACGTGCGTTGGCTTCTCTGCCAACCCCGTGCACACGGGCCCTCGACCCCCGTGCACATGGGAGCCTGTGCACACTGCCTCTGACAACCTCGTGCGCATGGACTATACAGAGCCGCGACATCAGCCCCAAGACTTTGGCTTCTTCAACAACATATTCTCCAAGTGACTTCAAGGCATCTTCGCCTTCAGATGTATGGCATCTTTGCCTACTCCACGAGTTCAAGTCCACTACCCCCTCGAGCTACCTCGACTACGACATCACCGATGAGATTCCATTCTTTGGGACTAATGACCCCGATGAATACCTCGAGTGGGAGTGCAAGATGGACGACTACTTGAAGCTACACCAAGTCCCCTCTGAAGATCAAGTGAAGTGCGCCACAAGTACCTTCCACAACTACGCATCGACATGGTGGCTTCACACACCTTCGAAGAGCTTCGACATGAGTTGGTCCAAGACTAAGAAAGTAATGCGGCGAGAATTTGTGCCTTCCACCTACACGGAACATCTTCGACGCCAATTGGAGAACACCACACAAGGATCCAAGTCCCTCAACAAGTACTTCAAGAACATGAAGAAGGCCTTGCGACGAGCCGGCGTGGACGTCCCCATTTGGATGAAGTTCTACTTCATGATGGGATTGCACAATGACATCGTCAAGACGATCTTCCTCAACACCTATGAGTCCCTCGACGACCTCTACATGGGTGCTCTCAAGGCGGAACAAGAACTCAAGGCCAAATCTACTCGACCCTGAGCTCACTTCACGATGACCACGCTCCAATCCGGCGAGCATGAGGCTAGTACCCCTGAGATGTCCAAGCCCGATGAGCTCCAAGATGATGCTTCCATCTTTGGAGACGAGAGTGATGATGTGCCATCTTCGGCCTTCATCCACGACGAGAGTGATGATGTGCCATCTTCGGCCTTCATCCACGACGACTACGAGACGGTTGAGCATGGGATTTTCCCTTCGACCACGGCGACGTATGATGACTCGAGCGACTTTTGCCACCATATTGAGAGTGAGAGTGACTTCATCACTAGCCCCATATATGACAATTTGCCCCAATTCCCATGTGAGGAGAGCCACCACCACCACCACTTGAGTGATTTGAGTGACTCCACCATATGTGATACTGAGTGCACCTACCTTGAGGGAGTGAGTGAGCCACCACCACATAGAGAGAGTGAGGTAGTTGATAGGGCATCTGAGGCCATTTTGATTTCTAACAACTTAACCTCTACCTCTATTGTGTCTTCTCCTTTGGTGCTAGGTCCCATATACGACGACGCCATGATCCTCGACGACTCAGTCCTTCCTTTGGACAAGACGATGGCTATGGTGGACTATGATGCACCCCCACATGGTTCCATCATGATGAAGATGTTGACCATGATTTGGTCCTTACCACCTCACCTACACCACATGAGTCAAATGATAAAGGTAACATAGGTGAAGGTGATGCTCTTGTCCCACTAATAAAAACTTTCATATAAGGTGCATTGAATACTATGTGAAGTTTGATTCCTTATGATTGTTTTGAGATATAAAGATCGTGATATTAGAGTCATGCTAGTGAGTAATTGTGGATTGGTAGAAATACTTGTGTTAAAGTTTGTGATTCTCGTAGCATTATGGTGAACCGTTATTTGATGAAGTCGGAGCATGATTTATTTATTTATTGTCTTCCTTATGAGTGGCGGTCGGGGACGGCGATGGTATTTTCCTACCAATCTATCCCCTAGGAGCATGTCGTGAGTACTTTGTTTCAATGACTAATAGACTTTTGCAATAAGTATGTGAGTTCTTTATGACTAATGTTGAGTCCATGGATTATACGCACTCTCACCCTTCCACCATTGCTAGCCTCTCTAGTACCGCGCAACTTTCGCCAGTGCCTTACACCCACCTTATACCTTCCTCAAAACAGCCACCATACCTACCTATTATGGCATTTCCATAGCCATTCCAAGATATATTGCCATGCAACTTCCACCGTTCCGTTTTATTATGACACGCTCCATCATTGTCATATTGCTTTGCAAGATCGTAAGATAGCTAGCATGATGTTTACATGGCTTGTCTGTTTTTTTATGTCATTTGCTATGCTAGATCATTGCACATCTCTCAGACGTCACGGAGGCATTCATATAGAGTCATATTTTGTTCTAAGTATCGAGTTGTAATTCTTGAGTTATAAGTAAATAAAAGTGTGATGATCATCATTATTAGAGCATTATCCCATGTGAGGAAAGAATGATAGAAGCTATGATCCCCTCACAAGTTGGGATGAGTCTCCGGACTTCACAAAAATAAAAGAGGCCAAAGAAGCCCACCAAAAAAAGGAAAAAAAAGAGAAAATAAAAAAATGAGAGAAAATAGAGAAGGGGCAATGTTACTATCCTTTTTCCACACTTGTGCTTGAAAGTAGCACCATGATCTTCATGATAGAGAGTCTCCTATGTTTTCACTTTCATATACTAGTGGGAATTTTTCATTATAGAACTTGGCTTGTATATTCCAATGATGGGCTTCCTTAAATTGCCCTAGGTCTTCGTGAGCAAGCGAGTTGGATGCACACCCACTTAGTTTCTTTTTGAGCTTTCATAAACTTATAGCTCTAAGTGCATCCGTTGCATGGCAATCCCTACTCACCCTCATTGATATCTATTGATGGGCATCTCCATAGCCCGTTGATACGCCTAGTTCATGTGAGACTATCTCCTTCTTTTTGTCTTGTCCACAACCACCATATTCGATTCCACCTATAGTATTATATCCATGGCTCACGCACATGTATTGCGCGAAAGTTGAAAAAGTTTGAGAACATCAAAAGTATGAAATAATTTCTTGGCTTGTCATCGGGGTTGTGCATGATTTAATAGCCAGGCTATATGATTTCGTAGGGATAACTTTCTTTGGCCATGTTATTTTGAGAAGACATGATTGCTTTATTAGTATGCTTGAAATATTATTGTTTTTATGTCAATATTAAACTTTTGTTTTGAATCTTATGGATCTGAACATTCATGCCACAATAAAGAAAATTACATGGATAAATATGTTAGGTAGCATTCCACACCAAAAATTCTGTTTTTATCATTTACCTACTCGAGGATGAGCAGGAATAAGCTTGGGGATGCTTGATACGTCTCCAACGTATCTATAATTTTTTTGTTCCATGCTATTATATTATCTGTTTTGGATGTTTTATATGCATTATTATGCTATTTATATTATTTTTAGTACTAACTTATTAACCTAGAGCAGTGTAGGTTTACATTTTTCCTTGTTTTTGAGTTTGTGAGAAAAAAAGGAATATCAAACGGAGTCCAAACGAAATAAAACTTTGCGATGATTTTTCTTGGACCAGAAGACACCTAGAGGACTTGGAGTCCAAGCCAAAAGACCCACGAGGTGGCGGCAAGGGTGGAGGGGGCGCCCCTACCTTGTGGCCCCTCGGGGTTCCCCTAACCTACTTCTTCATCCTATATATTCACATATATTCCAAAACCCTCGGAGGCATCCACAAAAATACTTTTCCGCCCCCGCAACCTTCTGTTCCTGTGAGATCCCATCTTGGGGCCTTTTCCGGCTTCCTGCCGGAGGGGAATTCGATCACGGAGGGCATCTACATAAACTCTATTGCCCTTCCGATGAAGCGTGAGTAGTTTACCTTAGACCTACGGGTCCATAGATAGTAGCTAGCTGGCTTCTTCTCTCTCTTTGATTCTCAATACCATGTTCTCCTCGATGTTCTTGGAGATCTATCCAATGTAATCTTCTTTTGCGGTGCGTTTGTCGAGATCCGATGAATTATGGATTTATGATCAACTTATGTATGAATATTATTTGAATCTTCTCTGAATTCTCATATGCATGATTTGGTATCTTTGTATTTCTCTTCGAATTATCAGTTCGGTTTGGCCAACTAGATTGGTTTTTCTTGCAATGGGAGAGGTGCTTAGTTTTGGGTTCAATCTTGCGTGGTTTCACCAGTGACCAAGTAGGGGTAGCGAGACACGTATTGCATTGTTGCCATCGAGGATAAAAAGATGGGGTTTTCATCATATGTCTTGAGTTTATCCCTTTACATCATGTCATCTTACTTAAGGCGTTACTTCGTTCTTTATGAACGTAATACTCTAGATGCATGCTGGATAGCGGTTGATGTGTGGAGTAATAGTAGTAGATGCATGCAGGAGTCGGTCTAGTTGACACAGACGTGATGCCTATATGTATAATCATTGCCTTGGATATTGTCATAACTTTGCCATTTTCTATCAATTGCTCGACAGTAATTTGTTCACACATGATGTCTACTACACAACCTTCTTCTTGTAGACATTATTGGGCCTCCAAGTGCAGAGGTTTGCAGCGGCGGAACTCCCGATCTATTCTCTGTTCTGGAAGTTTTAGGGTACGTGGAGTTATATAGGCGGAAGAAATGCGTGGGGAGCCACGAGGGCCCCACGAGGCAGGGGGCGCGCCCTAGGGGGTGGGCGCGCCCCCACCCTCGTGGCTTCCTCGTTCCTTCCTTGACGTGGGGTCCAAGTCCATCGGGTAGCTTTCGTTCCAAAAATAACTTCTCTAGTTGATTTCGTTCCGTTTCGACTCCGTCTGATATTCCTTTTCTTCAAAACACTGAAATAGGCATAAAACAGCAAATAAATTTGGGCCTCCGGTTAATAGGTTAGTCCCAAAAATAATATAAAAGTGGATAATAAAGCCCAATATTTCCCAAAACATTAGATAATATAGCATGGAGCAATAAAAAATTATAGATACGTTGGAGATGTATCAAGCATCTAAGCTTAATTCCTGCTCGTCCTCGAGTAGGTAAATGATAAAAAAGAATTTTTGATGCGGAGTGCTACTTGGCATAATTTCAATGTAATTCTTCTTAATTGTGGCATGAATATTCAGATCCATAAGATTCAAGACAAAAGTTTAGTATTGGCATAAAAATAATAATACTTCAAGCATACTAACAAAGCAATCATGTCTTCTCAAAATAACATGGCCAAAGAAAGTTATCCCTACAAAATCATATAGTCCGGCTGTGCTCTATCTTCACCACACAAAGTATTTAAATCATGCACAACCCCGATGACAAGCCAAGCAATTGTTTCATACTTTTGACATTCTCAAACTTTTTCAATCTTCACGCAATACATGAGCGTGAGCCATGGACATAACACTATATGTGGAATAGAATGGTGGTTGTGGAGAGGACAAAAAAAGGAGAAGATAGTCTCACATCAACTAGGCGTACCAACGGGCTATGGAGATGCCCATCAATAGATATCAATGTGAGTGAGTAGGGATTTCCATGCAACGGATGCACTAGAGCTATAAGTATATGAAAGCTCAACAAAAGACACTAAGTGGGTGTGCATCCAACTCGCTTGCTCACGAAGACCTAGGGCATTTTGAGGAAGCCATCATTGGAATATACAAGCCAAGTTCTATAATGTAAAATTCCCACTAGTATATGAAAGTGACAACATAGGAGACTCTCTATCATGAAGATCATGGTGCTACTTTGAAGCACAAGTGTGGTAAAAGGATAGTAACATTGTCCCTTCTCTCTTTTTCTCTCATTTTTTTATTTATTTTTATTTTTTTATTTGGGCCTTTTTTTATGGCCTCTTTTTTTCTCTCTTTTTTTCGTCCGGAGTCTCATCCCGACTTGTGGGGGAATCATAGTCTCCATCATCCTTTCCTCACTTGGGACAATGTTCTAATAAGGATGATCATCACACTTTTATTTTTCTTACAACTCAACAATTACAACTCAATACTTAGAACAAAACATGACTCTATATGAATGCCTCCGGTGTCTAAGGATATGCAATGAATCAAGAGTGACATGTATGAAAGAATTATGAACGGTGGCTTTGCCACAAATACGATGTCAACTACATGGTCATGCTAGCAATATGACAATGATGGTGCGTGTCATAATAACGGAACGGTGGAAAGTTGCATGGCAATATATCTCGAAATGGCTATGGAAATGCCATGATAGGTAGGTATGGTGGCTGTTTTGAGGAAGGTATATGGTGGGTGTATGATACCGGCGTGAAAAGTCTTGTGATATTAGAGAGGCTAGCAATGGTGGAAGGATGTGAAAAAGTGCATATAATCCATGGACTCAACATTAGTCATAAAGAACTCATATATTTATTGCAAAAATCTAGAAGTTATCGAAACAAAGTATTACAGCATGCTCCTAGGGGATAGATTGGTAGGAAAAGACCATCGCTCGTCCCCGACCGCCACTCATAAGGAAGACAATCAATAAATAAATCATGCTCCGACTTCATCACATAACGGTTCACCATACGTGCATGCTACGGGAATCACAAACTTTAACGCAAGTATTTCTCAAATTCGCAACTACTCAACTAGCATGACTCTAAAATCACCATCTTCAAATCTCAAAACAATTATCAAGCATCAAACTTTTCTTAGTATTCAACACACTCAAAAGAAAGTTTTACAAATCTTGAATACCAAGCTATTTAAGACTCTCAAAATAATCTAAGTGAAGCATGAGAGTTCATCTATTTCTTCAAAATAAAACCACCATTGTGCTCTAAAAGATATAAGTGAAGCACTAGAGCAAACAACAAACTACTCCGAAAGATATAAGTGAAGATCAATGAGTATTCGAATAATTATGCAACCATGTGAAGACTCTCTCATTTTAAGAATTTCAGATCTTGATACTTTATTCAAACAGCAAGCAAAACAAAATAAAATGACATGACGCTCCCAGCAAAACACATATCATGTGGTGAATAAAAATATAGCTCCAAGTAAAGTTAATGGTGAGCGAAGGCGAAAAGAGGGATGCCTTCGGGGCATCCCCAAGCTTTGACGCTTGGTTATTCTTGAATTTTACCTTGGGGTGCCTTGGGCATCACCAAGCTTATGCTCTTGCCAATCCTTAGTCGATAGTCTATCGAATCTTTACCCAAAACTTGAAAACTTCACAACACAATACTTAACAGAAAACTCATGAGCTCCGTTAGCGAAAGAAAACAAAACACCACTTCATGGTACTGTAATGAACTCATTCTTTATTTGTATTGGTGTTAAACCTACTGTATTCCAACTTCTCTATGGTTTATAAACTATTTTACTAGCCATAGATTCATCAAAATAAGCAAGCAACACACGAAAAACGGAATCTGTCAAAAACAGAACAGTCTGTAGTAATATGTAACTAATGCAAACTTATGGAACTCCAAAAATTCTAAAATAAATTGGTGGACCTGTGGAATTTGTCTAGTAATCATATGCAAAAAGAATCAACTAAATAGCATTCTCCAGTAAAAAGTTCTAGCTAATCTCGTGAGCGCTAAAGTTTCTGTTTTTTACAGCATGATCATAAAGACTTCACCCAAGTCTTCCCAAAGGTTCTACTTGGCACAAACACTCATTAAAACATAAAACCACATCTAAACAGAAGCTAGATGGATTATTTATTGCCTCCCAACAAGCGCTATCGTTTAACGCCCCTAGCTAGGCATGATGATTTCAATGATGCTCACATAAAAGATAGGAATTGAAACATAAAGAGAGCATCATGAAGAATATGGCTAGCACATTTAAGTCTAATCCACTTCCTATGCATATGGATTTTGTGAGCAAACAACTTATGGGAACAAGAATCAACTTGCATAGGAAGGTAAAACAAGCATAACTTCAAGATTTTAAGCACATAGAGAGGAAACTTGATATTATTGCAATTCCTACAAGCATATATTCCTCCCTCATAATAATTTTCAGTAGAATCATGAATGAATTCAACAATATAACCAGCACCTAAAGCATTCTTTTCATGATCTACAAGCATAGAAAATTTATTACTCTCCACATAAGCAAATTTCTTCTCATGAATAGTAGTGGGAGCAAACTCAACAAAATAACTATCATAAGATTGAAAATTAAGATCAAGATGACAAGTTTCATGGTTATCATTAATCTTTAGAGCATACATGTCATCACAATAATCATCATAGATAGGAGGCATGCTTTCATCATAGTAAATTTGCTCATCAAAGCTTGGGGGACAAAAAATATCATCTTCATCAAACATAGCCTCCCCAAGCTTGTGGCTTTGCATATCATTAGCATCATGGATATTCAAGGGATTCATACTAACAACATTGCAATCATGCTCATCGTATAAATATTTAGTGCCAAACATTTTAATACATTCTTCTTCTAGCACTTTGGCACAATTTTCCTTTCCATCATACTCACGAAAGATATTAAAAAGATGAAGCGTATGAGACAAACTCAATTCCAATTTTGTTGTAGTTTTCTTTTATAAACTAACTAGTGCTAAAACAAGAAACAAAAAGATTCAATTGCAAGATCTAAAGATATACCTTCAAGCACTAACCTCCCCGGCAACGGCGCCAGAAAAGAGCTTGATGTCTACTACACAACCTTCTTCTTGTAGACGTTGTTGGGCCTCCAAGTGCAGAGGTTTGCGGCGGTGGAACTCCCGATCTATTCTCTATTCTGGAAGTTTTAGGGTACGTGGAGTTATATAGGCGGAAGAAGTACGTCAGGGGAGCCACGAGGGCCCCACGAGGCGGTAGCGCCCCACCCTCGTGGCTTCCTCGTTCCTTCCTTGACGTGGGGTCCAAGTCCATCGGGTGGCTTTCGTTCCAAAAATAACTTCTCTAGTTGATTTCGTTCCGTTTCGACTCCGTCTGATATTCCTTTTCTTCAAAAACATGAAATAGGCAAAAAAAACAGCAAATCTGGGCTGGGCCTCCGGATAATAGGTTAGTCCCAAAAGTAATATAAAAGTGGATAATAAAGCCCAATATTGCCCAAAACAGTAGATAATATAGCATGGAGCAATCAAAAATTATAGATACGTTGGAGACGTATCAACCCACCGTATTATTTGCCTTCATGAGAGAAGCCTCTAGTGAAACCTATGGCCCCGGGGTCTATTTTCCATCATATTTGTTTCCAATCTACTATTTTGCAATCTTTTATTTAGATCTATAAACCAAAAACCCCAAAAATATTTAGTTTTATCTATCTCTATCAGATCTCACCTTTGCAAGTGACCGTGAAGGGATTGACAACCCCTTTATCGCATTGGGTGCAGGTGTTTGATTGTTTGTGTAGGTGCATCTATTAGGGACTTGTGCGTTTCTCCTACTGGATTGATACCTTGGTTCTTAATCGAGGGAAATACTTATCTCTCTGTCTTTGCATCACCCACAAGCTCAAGAAGTAGCAGTCTTCCACAAGCACTAAGCGGTACTGTCAGTCGCACCTAAGAAGACCCGTCGCCTTCCAAATCAAGTGGGACGAGCAATGCGCGTTCCCCTTGAGCCTGGCCAAACTTCCGGTGCCGCTGCACCTACTATTGATGCTTTTGTGGCTCCTGCTCCTACTGCTACTGCCGAGAAGGACGACGATTACGAGGGCGATTATGAGGAAGAGGTTGATGGAAATCAGAACTACCTGCAAGCACCAGCACAAGCACCATATCGTCCACATGCTTTCCATCACAACGGTAGGGCTGCACCACCACCTCAGGTACGAGATTGCGACCATATTCCTAAACTGAATGCATATTCCACCATTTGAGGGTAGATATATTCCTGGTGTCTATCTTACTTGGGAGTTAGAAACTGAACAATGTTTCATATGCTTACAATATCCTGAGGATAGACGTATTGCTGCTGCTGTTTGTGAATTCACTAAATTTGCTTCTGTTTGATGGCTTGAACATTGTAGATTATATCATGATAATATCCCTACTACCTGGGCTGCTTTGAAAATTGCTATGCGTACTCGTTGGGTTCCACCACACTATCAATGTGAATTACTCCAAAAATTGCAGCGTTTAAAACAAGGAAAAAATCATGTCGAGGAATATTATCAGGAATTGCAAACTGGCATGATTAGATGGGGTATTGTTGAGGATAATGAAGCTATGCTTGCATGTTTTATGGGTGGATTAAATAGTGAGTTTCAGACCATTCTAGAGTATAAGGAGTATAATAATATCACTCGTTTATTCCATCTTGCTTGCAAAGCTGAACATGAAGTCCAGGATCGACGGGCATTGGCACGAACTAATTTTTCTGCAGGTCGACCTTCATCATGGACACCACGTACATCCTATACTCCCACACGTCCTACTACAGCACCGCCTACTTCAGCCACCAACTCCAACCGCGATACAAGAAAACAGGCACCACCACCACTATCCGCCAAGAGCACACCTTTTGGTCCTGCACAGAGCTCTTCTTCATCCATGGCATCAACAGGGCAAACACATGAGGTTATATGTCATTGTTGCAAGGGTGGAGGTCACTGCGAAAGCAAATGTCCATCTCCGGTGTGATGATTGTTACTGAGGATGGTGGGTAATGAGTCCGCTAGTGACTATGATGAGGAGACTTTGGCTCTTATTGCAAGTGAAGAACACGATGGAGATGATTCTGAACAAGAGATGCAATACATGGCTGCTGAAGACGTTGACAGGTATGAAAGTTTGCTTGCTCAATGTGTTTTGGGTGTGCAAGTAACATAGGCTGAGCAAAATTAGAGACACAAATTGTTCCATACAAAGGGAGTTGTGAAGGAACGTTCGGTTCGCGTCATCATTGATTGAGGGAGTTGCAACAAGTTGCTAGCATGGAGATGGTGGAGAAGTTGTCTCTCACCACCAGACCACATCATCATCCTTACTACATTCAATGGTTCAAAAACAACGGCAAGGTTAAGGTAACACGTACTATGCGTGTGCATTTTAGTATCGCTACATATGCTGATTATGTTGATTGTGATGTGGTACCTATGCAAGCATGCTCTTTATTACTTTGTAGTCCATGGCAATTTGATAAAAAAATTGTACACCATGGTAGAAACAATCAATATACTATTGTTCATAAGGATAAACATATTACTTTGCTTCCTTGGCTCCTGGACACATTTTGAAAGATGATATTAATAGAGCTAGTAAAGCAAAATAGGAGCACAATAAGAGTGAAAATCACATTGCGGCAAAAGATTTGAGCAAGAAATGAAGTCTAATAATAAACCATCTAGTGTTGCCCCTCAAATTAAATTGAAAAGTGGATGTTTACTTGCCACCAAATCTAATATTGATGAAAAATCTTTTGCTATGCTTTTGTGTGCAAAGAGGCATTATTTTCATACGAGGACGTGCCTCCCTCTTTGCCTCCTGCTGCCGCTAACATTTTGCAGGAGTTCGCTGACGTCTTTCCACAAGACGTGCCACCGGGATTACCACCTATTCGAGGGATTGAGTATCGGATTGACTTAATTCTCGGTGCTTCGCTGCCATACCGTGCGCCATACTGTACCAATCGAGAGGAGACGAAGGAGATTATGCATCAAGTACATGAGCTACTCGATAAAGGTTATATACACGAATCTCTTAGTCCTTGTGTTGTTCCTATTATACTAGTGCCAAAAAAGGCTGGAACATCGTGTATGTGTGTTGATTGTAGAGACATTAATAATATTACTATTCGTTATTGTCATCCTATTCCTAGGCTAGATGATATGCTTGATGAATTGAGTGTCTCTACAATATTATCCAAAGTTGATTTGCGTAGTGGATACCATCAAATTCATATGAAATTGGGAGATGAATGAAAAACATCATTTAAAACTAAGTTTGGATTATATGAGTGGTTAGTCATGCCTTTTGGGTTAACTAATGCACCTAGTACTTTCATGAGATTAATGAAATAAGTTTTACGTTCTTTCATTCGACGATTTGTGTGGTAGTCTATTTTGAAGATATATTGATTTATAGCAGATCTTTGGAGGAACATTTGGAACATTTGTGTGTTGTTTTTATTGCACTACGTGATGCAAGTTTGTTTGTAACCTTGGGAGGTGCACCTTTTGCACAGACCGAGTATCTTTTCTTAGCTTTGTTGTTACTGCACAGGGAATTTAAGTTGATAAATCCAAGATTGAAGCTATTGAGAGTTGGCGCAACCCAAAAGGTCACACAAGTGAGGAGTTTTCTTGGCCTCATTTGGTTTCTATAGGCGTCTTGTGAGAGATTTCAGCACCATTGCTGCACCTATCAATGGGCTTACAAAGAAGGATGTGCCTTTTGTTTGGGGTACCGCACAGGAAGAAGCCTTCACGGTATTTAAAGATAAGTGACACATGCTCCTTTACAACAACTTCCTGATTTTAATAAAACTTTCGAGCTTGAATGTGATGCTAGTGGAATTAGATTAGGACGTGTGTTATTACAAGATGGTAAACCTGTCGCATAGAAAAGTGAGTGGGACTAGTCTGAACTATTCTACTTATGACAAAGAATTATATGCTCTTGTTCAGACTTTAGAAACATGGCAATAATATTTATGGCCCAAAGAATTTGTTATTCATTCTAATCATGAATCTTTGAAACATATTAGAAGTCAAGGCAAAGCCCAGATAAATAGACATGCTAAATGGGTTCAATTCATTGAGACTTTCCCTTATGTCATTAAACACAAGAAGGGTAAAGAAAATGTTATTCTTGATGCATTGTCTCGTCGTTATACTATGCTTTCACAACTTGAATTTAAAATATTTGGTTTGGAGACCATCAAAGATCAACATGTGCATGATGCTGATTTTAGAGATGTAATGCGAAATTGTAAATAAGGAAGAACATGGAACAAGTTCGTTGTTAATGATGGATTTGCGTTCGTGCTAACAAGCTATGCATTCCACTAGCTCGATCGTCTTTTGTTGTTGCGGAGGCGCATGGAGGAGGATTAATGGGACACTTTGGCGTGAAGAAGACGGTGGTACTTACTACACATTTCTTTTGACCAAAGATGAGACGGGATGTTGAGCGTTTTGTTTCTCGCTGCACTACATGTCAAAAAGCTAAGTTACGACTCAATCCTCATGGTTTATATGCCTTTACTTGTACCTAGTGTTCCTTGGGAGGATATATCTATGGACTTTGTTTTAGGTTTACGTCAAACAAAGAAGGGCATGTATAACATATTTGTTGTCGTGGTTAGATTCTCAAAAATGGCACACTTTATACCATGTCATAAAAGAGATGCTGCTGCTAATGTTGCTAATTTGTTCTTTTGTGAAATTATTCGCTCGCATATGTGCCAAATACAATTGTTTCACACAGTGATACTAAATTTCTTAGCCACTTCCGGAGATATTTATGGGCTAAGTTGGGGACTAAATTGCCCTTTAATACTACATGTCACCCCCAAACTGATGGGCAAACTGAAGTAATCAGTAGAACATTGTCTACTATGCTTAGGGCTGCTTTGAAGAATAATCTTAAAATGTGGGAAGAATGCTTGCCTCATATTGAATTTGCTTATAATCGTTCACTGCATTCTACTACCAAGATGTGCCCTTTTGAGATTGTGTATGGTTTCATACCTCATGCACCCATTGATTTGTTGCCTCTTCCATCTTCGGAAAAGGTTAATTTTGATGCTAAACAACATGCTGAATTGCTCTTAAAAATGCATGAGTTAACTAAGGAAAATATTGAGCGCATAAATGCTAAATATAAACTTGCTGGAGACAAGGGTAGGAAACGTGTTGTCTTTGCACCTGGAGATCTTGTTTGATTACATTTGCGTAAGGATAGGTTTCCTGAATTGCGAAAGTCAAAGCTAATGCCACGTGCTGATGGTCCTTTTAACGTATTAGAGAAAATCAATGATAATGCATATAAACTTGAGCTTCCTGCAGATTTTGGGATTAGTCCCACTTTTAACAATGTAGATTTGAAGCCTTACTTGGGCGAGGAAGATGAGTTTCCGTCGAGGACAACTTCAATTCAAGAAGGGGAGGATGATGAGGACATCACTAACAAAGTTACACCCACAACCCCTGCTGCTACATATACTGGACCAATTACTACAGCTCACGCATGTCAATTAAATTATCATGTACTTTCATTTCTTGGTAACGCTTATAATGTTCATGAGAGTATGATGCTGCCTAAATTGGATACATTTGTTTTTCTTACAAATAAAAGGCCTAGCTTGGACAAAAAGTGAACATTGGAGTAAGATCAAGGATGGAGATGATGGCATGCACAAGGGGAACAAGAACAGAGTTTCAAGTGATGATTTCAAGGATTTGAAGCCACCATAATGAGTGCATGAAGGCTTGGACGAACTATACAAGATGCTACTTCATAATTTTCGTCCAAAGGCTGTTATAGGTGCTGCGTCACCTTATTATTGGGCCAGGCCCATGTAATTTCGAAATACTTTAGTATAGGCTGTTTTTAGAGTCCGTATGTGTGGGAAAACTGAGTTAGGGTTGGTTTATGACCCCTCCTCCAAGGGGTCACGAAATTCCCCCTATTCCTCCGTATATACAGCCGTTAGGGCGTCGTTTAGACTTTGTTTTTTTAGATTAAAGTTCACCATAACTGCAACTTCATGTACTTCGTTTGTGTTCAACGACCAGACAAAGACGTTACAGAAACCCACTTTATTCAATAAAGATTTCCTCTTAAATTCGCAATATCCAGAGTGCAATCTCGGTTGCTTACTTGTTTTTCGTTTACTGCGGAAATAGACCCTCGTGGTCGGTGATCATGTTTCGGCGTGTTCAATAACCTCTCGGAGTTGGTTTAGCGATTGCTAAGGCGCGCGACGTCCTCTCATGTTCATAGTCGGATGGTCAAAGTCTACTCCACCAAAAACGATAACAACCATCTCATCGAAAGACGGGACACCTTTGCCTCTATCATAAACATTATGGCATGAGTGGTAACTTTGAATAGAGGGTACATGAAAGAACAATATCACAAAGGTCTCTCATCAAGTACCCCAAGCAACTCGAAGGATGCGTTCAAACCATTGACAATGTTGCGTTTAGTCGGTTATTAATGTTTAAAGATATAAACAAAGGAGGAAACAAAATGTAACTGGCAGGATGATCGACAAAGAGTGCAGGGCATGAATGTTGTATGCATGTACAAAATAGGGTGCCAGCAACAACGGTTCAGGCACCCTTCTGAACAAATTGTTGGTTATCCATCAATTAAATTTTTAGGATACTTGTCCATTAATTGACGGGAGCAACAACATTACTACTCCGGCAAGAACTACCAAATCGTCCAAAATCCTTGCTGTCAGAGGAAAATTGTTTAGCACACTACACACTTGTAATGAGGCAGGTGGATCTGACTAAATCTACAAATAAGCTTCACATCCAACACAACTATGGTGTTGTTGATTTTGACTGTAAAAATAGATTCTACCAGAATCCTATTCTCTCTAAATAAGTATGAAAACTAACATATAATAACTCAATGGTAAAAATCAAATATGCAACACAAAACCAATATCCCTTGCCGTGGAGGACGTCTAGCATATTTGCAGCATGAGGGGAACCTGAGAAAATATAGGAATAAGCACAAGTTTAGATGAGGTCATGAGGCTAACAATGGGGAAGCTCTGTGGCCGACCTCCTTTCCATGAAGAGGACGTAAGAATATCTATGATACGCCTCCATATTCTCCCTCATCTCCTTCCTTAACCGCCATATCCGTTATTATTGTGCTCTCGCCGACCCGATCGAGCTACGACGACGCTTGTGAATCGCACTGCTCTGTCCTCCTCCGCTTCGTGGGTCATCCCAGCCGGACTCAGTTGAAAATGATGATGTCTTTCTCGCCAAGCTCCAATGCACCTACGACTCGTTCCCCTCCCACGTCTGAAATCCCACCTGAGCATTAGTAGTCACCAGAGCACTAGTGAACAGCAAAAGCAACTGCGGCCAACAACATCGCTCCCCTCGTTGGCCTGTCATGCAGCCTCAACAATAGATTTTGTCTGATTCCTCAACGTTAGACGACATGGAAAGGATCATGTAAATCGCCCCTACAATGCCCTTCCATGCCATCTAAAGCCACCGCCAGAGCAATATTGTGCCCCCATCGGCCGCATGTGTCCTCTCCACGAGGACAAGCGAGTTGAAATAGCGAGGAAAGCAACACGATAAGAACAACTCATTAGGACTTACGGTTTAGGCGATAATAACACCATTGAAACCTACCTATCAAAGAACTACGATGTCCTGTCCAGCCAAGCGGCGATGATCTATCCATTGGCGACCAGGCGAATGAGTGGCTATCTTGTGGCTTTTGGCGACTGCCGTCGGTACTGATTGGTGTAGGTAGTTGCGTCGCGATAGTAGATAAGGAGACGGCGAGATGAAGATGTACGGGTCAAGAGAGGAGCGGAAATGCCGCTGGTGGTGGATTTTTATTCGTTTTTATTGTGTGGGAATATGGAGTAACTGTGGTTCGTGGGAGACAAAGGCCACTAGGCTCAATCGCCAGTTATGCGTGAAAGAGTGGTCGCTTCGTTGACCAGGGAACAACTATGCGCGGAAGAAAGGAATATTGCATCACAAAATTAGTTGATTTGTGGCTAAAGAATTGCTGATGTGGCGACTGATGAGATGGATAGGCTGCATGTCAAGAGAAATAAGGTAGTGTGAGGCTCCTATTTAAATATAGGTGATTGCCAAAAATATATTGATATAGTTAGTCACGATATATTATGATGCTTTATCTTCCAAAATTTCTTCTACAACAAAGAAACACCCATTTAAACATGTCTTCGAGGAAAAGAAACTTATGTATCTCCATTGTCGTCTTTGCCCCTTCATGTTTAAATCATGGCTCCGTCCCTGCCGACCAATAAAACTATGCGTCGTGGAGGACGAATTGCACTATTATACAGACCACCGCAAGGCTACATCCGCTTGGAGAAAAAAAAATCAATTGCTTACACGCATCTTTTTTTTTGCAAGAAATTACGGGCACACATCTACATATCTAGATTCGACCAACTTCATCGAAATGCCAATCATCATATTGATGCCATTGGCTGCACGTACCATGATCTGTGACACCCGTGGACATGAAGCATATGTTTCAACACCGGCGCATCACGATCCGACGAACATGTGTGGGTAACACTACCTATTATGAGATTTGCTAGTTGACATATCGAAAGTAGTGTCGCATATCACAAATATTGGAGCAGCTAAATCCCTGCCGTAGAATGTGGATAAAATTTATGCATGATTAATACTAAGATTATGTTTACATGTACAGCTAGTGGCATACCCCTTCGCTCTTGTCCGTGAGGGCACCCTAAGCGCTAGGGTTTCTTGTGCCTCCCATTGGCATTGCTGCCAGTCTATCTCGTCTTCTATGGTTTTAGGGCCATGGAAGCGCAGTGGATCCTGGCCCTTGCCGACGGGAGGGCTCCGTTTTCAAATGTTTTTTTTAGTTTTGTTAGGGTTTGTGTCACCTTTCGAGAGGCAAGCGGTAGCGAGAACTCTTTGGATATGGAATAAGATCCTCCCCGCTTAGCCCCAATCCAGGCGGTGTTTCTAACATCATCGGAGGGTGTGTGGAGGTTTGTCTCCGGGGGATCTCATGGGATTCGGTCAGCATTTGTGTTCGATGGATCTACGTGGATCCGATCTTCCCTCATCTGTGTTCATGAGTCTACAGGTTGGATCCTTCTGATCTAAGCATCTCTCTATCAGCGGAGGTTGTTGTCCTGGTGTTTTGGCCCTATGGGGCCTTAGCATGACGACTTCCCGACTGTCTACTACAACAAGGTTTCTCCAACTCCGATGAGGGAGGGGCAATGACGGCGGTGCGCCTTCGGCTTGCTTCAGTGCTTGTAGTCGTTGCTAGATGGTCTACGAACCTGGATGTATTTTTACTTCTGATGTTCTTTGTACTACTTTGAAATTTGATGAATAGATTGAAAGTTTTCCTCACAATTTTTTTTACTAAGATTGTGTTTGCTTCTGGGTGTATGCTAGGTGCTTCTTGCATCATGATATATCCGAATAGATCTAATCAAAACTTTTGTGATGTAGTGTCATGTCACTGATTTGGTATAGGATCAAACAAAACATTCTATTTGTAACCTCCAACTATTTGACTAGCAAAGGGGTATACGTTAGGAAAAAACGATAGTTGGGGTGAGTTTCTAAAGTTCACCATCCAATCAAAACATCACAAAAGGTGAGCATTATTATTGAAAAGGATTAAGAATTAACTTGCTAATTTCTTGTAGAGGGATTAATGAGTTAGTATCTAAGTGAATAACTTCGAACTGGCTACTATTTTTAGATGGGTTTAGCTACAAATTTTAAATGGGTTGTCTTGGTAAAGTAGAGGACGTGGAACTAGGCTTTTGATTCATGATTAGGGCATCTCCAGCACGGACCCTAAAACAAAACATGGTATTTGTTCGCAGACCAATCAGGACTGGTGCCTGGATATAAATATAGAAGTCGGCCATCCAATCGTTCCCCAAACGTCCACCTCTATTAATTTAAAAAAAAATGTAACCATGAAATAAGTCGGTCAAAACTACTTTCCACTACTTTCTGCCAAATAAAATTCACTTAAGCCACCTTCCACCAAATGAATTTCACTTTTCAACAAATAAAAGCCACCATTCGTCAAATACAAGTCATTACTCCACTTTCCGCCAAATAGCATCTGGTTTCCATCACAATACATCGTTGCATGGGATTTGTGGCTGCTTTTGGTTGGCGTCCGTCTACACTACCACAAACGTCTCGTAGGTTTATTTTCGGTTTGCCGGATGTCAGACAAGTGGTCGCGTGATAGAGGCGAGGGTGTCCCAATCTTTCAATGAGATGATAACTATCGATTTGGTGGAGTCGACTTTGACGATCCGACTACAAACGTGCACGACGTTGCGCCTTAGCAATCGCTAAACCAATCTCCCGAGGTTCTTGGCGATCTTTGGAAGCATGATCAGCCTGACCATGAAGGTCTATTCCTGCACGCAATCGAAGAACACGCAAGAATATGATAATGCAATCTAAATATTGCGAATATAGATGAAGTATTGATAAAGGTGGGGATCCGAAAGCGGTCTTGGTCTGGTCGCTAGACACAAACGAAGTATACGGAGTTGCAATGGCTAACTTTTAACTAAACAAATCCCAAGAAAAAACTACTAGATGGATCTACTTATATATGAGCAAGGGGTGGCGGCCAAGGAGGTGGGAGGACGTCCCAAGACAGCCTAAAACTAACCCTAGGTCGTACAAGTCCCATGGGCCCAAGTGGAGGTGATGCAACACCTTTGGACTTGTAGTTTGACTCGGATTCTGCTGAAACGTCAAATTTTTTCGTCGATAACTCAACGCTTCAGACGAATTTGAAGGTGAATCCAACTGGGTTGGAAAGAGCACAAAATCTACTTAAAAAAAAAAGAATCACCCAATTTGGAGTCCGTATGAAAGAGTTTTTGGTGTTTTGAGTCAGGTATGTCTGTGCAGTCCGAATCTGAATCGAGAACGTGAGAGACTTGGACTCTATCTTCTTTTTGCCCAAAAATGACGTGAGAGGACTTTTTGAACATCATCTAAACTTTTTGTTTCCCTTATCTTCATATGTGGATTGTACAAATGTCTCATACACCCGCAATTAAACATGACGCAAAAATGCATGAAGTATTTTTGTCCCTGGATGGCATAAATAAATTATTGCATAGTTCGCATTAGAAATCACCTCACAAATATACATGTATACAATATTTTTGGTCGTATTCAAGATAGTCATGTTCTCATCATCGCGTCTATATACATACATAGGTCTGCGTTAGATAGTAAAATACGGTAAATGTGTTTGAACGACTTGATTCTTTGCCGGTGATTTAAGTGTCCGTCTTTAAAAATATATGGTTTGTTTTCTTCAGGTACAATGCACGAGAATATTTGTAGTAGTGAGCAGTTAACGAAGATTTTCTCGTGAAGTCGTTGGAGAAGCTCCACAGAATCGAAGTTTTTTGTCTGCTGACTAACAGCCAGTTCTTTTGGGCAATTCTCGTAGAATTGCCATTTAATATTCTTTTATAATTTCTAGCTAGTTAAGGTCTAACTAGCTAGGAATTGTAAAAAAATATTAAGCTGGGAGGGGGTCAATTCTGTGAGAATTGTCAAAAAAACTGGCCCACATTGGTCTCTACGACAAGATACATGGTCCTACTGCCAGTGAGACGATAGAATTCGGCCGATTTCGAATACCTACGCAAACGGCAGAAGACACAGAACCTTCTGGATTCCAGATCTCCTCGAAACCCTAACCCCTCGAACTTCTAGAACCTCCATGGACGGCCTCGCGGCGCCCTCACCCTCCCACTCCGGCGCCACGTCGGGCGGCGGCGCCTCCCACCGCAAGCGGAAGCTTCCGCCACCATCCCTCTCTGACGCCACCGCCGACGAGGACGACGACACCACGGCGCCGTCGTCCCCCGCTACCTCCCTATCCTCGCCTTCCCGCCCGTCGTCTCCGTCCTCCTCCCATTCTGACGAGGATGACGACGACTCCCTTACCACCTTCACCGCCGCTCGCCTCGATGCCGCACCTGCATCCTCATCCGGCAGGCCTCCGAAGCCCGACTCGTCGTCCGCATCTGCCGTCACAGCGGCGGCTCCTAAGCCCGATGCCGCGTCCGCGGCGGCTGGAGACGGGAAGGAGGACTCCAAGGGGCTGTTCACGGACAATATCCAGACTAGTGGTGCCTACAGCGCCCGCGAGGAGGGTCTCAAGCGTGAGGTGAAAACTTAGCTTTGAGTTACTTCGTTTGATTGTTGTTAACCGTGTCAGGGTTCATTAGAATGAATTTGCTAAGGGGGTTAATTTATTCTGCAGGAAGATACAGGGAAGCTGAAATTTCTCTGTTATTCTAACGATGGAGTCGACGAACATATGATCTGGTGCGCATTCTAACTCATTTCATAGCTTCGAACTTATGAATTATGATGGTACTTGTTATTGACTGCTATGTCTTCCCCAGGTTGGTAGGTTTGAAGAATATCTTTGCACGGCAGCTCCCTAATATGCCCAAGGAGTATATAGTCCGACTTGTTATGGATAGGTAATGCCCAATCTATTGTGTGTATGGTTTATAATTTAGATAATGCCACTGTGGTTTATTTTTTGAGGGTTGCTTAAATTTCTTGATTCCTAAATAGTACTTACAACGGGTAACTAACTGTATTTTGTTTTGCAGAACTCACAAGTCAATGATGGTTATCAGGAATAATAATGTTGTAGGAGGCATTACTTACCGCCCTTATGCAAGGTAATGTTGCCATTTTCAGAGCTAGCATTTCTTCGGTCTAACCAGATTATCATTTATTGATTTGTAATGATCTGAGTGTCTCATACAACTGTATTTACTCTTGGAATCTATCTTTCAATCAATGATCTCAAGCATTTACCAGGTTAGATTGCAGGATGGTATGTTTACATTTATTTCTCTATGTTGGTTTTGTTTATACTATACTCTGTTTAGCACCATGTCAGTGATCTTCCTTTTCTGCTGCGTAAGTTAGTGTGATAAGCCTGCTGCATTCGTTAGTGGCCTAATCATGCTTTCAAAAACTGTAGCCAGAGGTTCGGAGAAATAGCATTTTGTGCAATTACAGCTGATGAACAAGTTAAAGGCTACGGAACAAGGCTAATGAATCATCTGAAGCAACATGCCCGAGATGCTGATGGCCTCACTCATTTCTTAACTTATGCAGATAACAATGCTGTTGGTTATTTTGTAAAGCAGGTGTGGCCATCTGACCTTGTATAACTTACTCTAAAATTTATGTATCATGTGTTAGTGCTAAAAAACTAAAGTCCCATTTATTATGTGTGAATATTTGAAGCATCATGTATTTTATAAAATCAATATTTTCCATTTTGCAGGGTTTCACAAAGGGAAATGAAGTCTAAAATAAAAAACTAAATTCCCATCCATTATAAAATGAAGTTACACCTCAGCCTCACAAAATGAATATTTTATAGAAAAGGACATAAATAATTATTTTCTATTTGCAGGGTTTCACAAAGGAGATCACATTCGACAAAGAAAGATGGCAGGGGTAAGTCTGGTCTACAACATATCTTTGTAAATTATTTTGGCTTGTCGTTATTATGTTCCCTAAAGAGTATGCTATTGATCTATCTAATTGTACCTTACATATTAACAGCGTGCTGGTTCTAGGTACATCAAGGACTATGATGGAGGAATACTGATGGAGTGCAAAATTGATCAAAAGCTTCCGTATGTTGATCTAGCAACAATGATTCGGCGCCAAAGACAGGTGTAGTGCCAGGCTAATAGCTGCCCTGACCATGAACTGCGAGTAATTAGCTCCCGCCAATCCTCCAATTGAAAACATGTAGATGTGATGTTAAGACACTAGTAAAGTAGGTGCAATGTTCTAGAAGCAGATCTATTAGACCGGGTACCCGGCAAAATACCCATAACAGCCTGCCCCCCTTTGAGTATGCAAAACCAGGTGGTCAACAGGTTTTAAGAGGCCGGGTTAACCATCTGTTTACCCGGTATATTCTATTTATTGGCCTTTAGTCAGGTAGTTAATGAATAGTGAGTTGATTTGTGATGCGGGGCCCGAATTACACCCGCCGTGCCAAGCCAAAGGGCAATGGTACTAAAGCCTAACTACCCTCTCAGGAACTTAACATGTGACAACTTGGTATTAGGAGGTGAGATCCTTGGCTCCGCATCCGCTACCATGGGTTCCCCCGTTACCTTTGATGACATGAAGAAGCTCCTGGGGGACACCACGGACACCAAGCTGAACCTCAAGCTTGAGAGGATTGAGACCGACATCAATGACCTCAAGGAAGCGTGCATCAATGACGATACGCCATTGCTCGCTTGGAAATGTCCGCCGTCTAATGCCCCAACGAGCAATGAGGTCGAAAGCACTCCAACGACACCAACTCCTAGTATGGTGATGCTTCAGAAGGCGGTGGCGCCATGCCAAAATTTCATAAAGCTGGAATTTGCAATCTACGACGGCAAGGAGGATTCGCTACTGGTTGACTCGATTTCAAGCTTACATTACTATAGAATTGCCTTGCACCCGAGGATGGTGCAGCCTTGAGCCAAGTTTTTTCATTCTAGAAGGCAGCCCTGCTGTAGCCAAGTTTTTTCATCCTAGAAGGCAGCCTTGCAATGCACTGACATGCTAGAACACGGACTAATTCTCCCAAGTCATTCTGAGTTTTCATCTCTAGTACTACTTGTGAAGAAACTAGAATAGTCTTGGCGTTTTTGCTTGATTATCTTGCTAACGCCCTCTTTAAAAAGATAGAATCACATCTGGTGACTTTTGGTAGTGGTTCAACACTCTAGCCAGATTCATTTCATCCTCTCGAGAAGAGAAAATAGGCGTGCGTGCCTAGATTGTAAGGTGATACGTGGAGAGAGTGTTGTCCCTCGGCATAAGCTGGTGGTTGCAGACTTTCGCTTTCGGATTCGTGTCCAGCGGGATAAGCATGCCAAAGTCGCTAGAATGAAGTGGAAGCTCAAGGGGGAGGTAGCTCAGGCCTTCAAGGAGAGGGTCATTAAGGAGGGCCCTTGGGAGGAAGGAGGGGATGAGGACATTGTGTGGATGAAGATGGCGACTTGCATTCGTAAGGTGGCCTTAGAGGAGTTTGGAGTGTCCAGGGGAAGGAGAAGCGAAGGTAAGGTTACCTGGTGGTGGACTGATGATGGCCAGAAGGCGATTAAGGAGAAGAAAGATTGTTTCAGACGCCTATGCTTGGATAGGGGTGAAGACAACATAGAGAAGTACAAGATGGCGAAGAAGGCCGCAAAGCGAGCTGTCGGTGAAGCAAGGGGTCAAGCATATGAGGACCTCTGTTAGCGGTTAGGTATGAAGGAAGGCGAAAGGGACATCTATAAGATGGCCAAGATCCGAGAGAAAGCGCAGCGGGATGTTGGCCAAGTCAAATGCATCAGGACGGATTAGACCAACTCTTGGTGAAGGGCGAGGAGATTAAGCATAGATGGGCGTGAGTACTTGACAAAAGGCTGTTCAATGGGAGAATGTGAGTTCTACCAATGAGCTGGAGGACTCCTTTAATGAGACCAGCGGGCGTTTTGTGCGGCGAATCCAGGAGTCTGAGGTCAAGGAGGCTTTAAAAAGGATGAAAAAGGAGGCAAGGTGATGGGCCCTGATTGTATCCCCATTGAGGTGCGGAAAGGCCTCAGGGACATAGCTATAGTATGGCTAACCAAGCTTTTCAACCTAATTTTTCGGTCAAACAAGAGGCCAGAAGAATGGAGACGGAGTAATCTTCAAGAACAAGGATGTTTGGAGTTGTACTAATTACTGTGGAATAAGCTGATGAGCCATACAATGAAGCTATGGGAGAGAGTCGTTGAACACAACTTAAGAAGAATGACAAGCGTGACCAAAAATCAGTTTGGTTTCATGCCTCGGAGGTCGACCATGGAAGTCATTTTCTTGGTACGACAACTTGTGGAGAGATACATGGAGCAAAAGAAGGACTTGCATTTGTGTTCATTGACTTGGAGAAGGCCTATGATAAGATACCGCGAAATGTCATGTGGTGGGCTTTGGAGAAACACATAGTCCCAAAGAAAGTACATTACCCTCATCAAGGACATGTCACGATAATGTTGTGACAATTTGTTCGAACAAGTGATGTCGACACTCATGACTTCCCGAGTAAGATAGGACTGCAAGGGTCGACTTTGAGCCCTTATCTTTTTGCCTTGGTGATGGATGAGGTCACATTAAGACAGGACCGCACCAGGGGTCCCATGGTGTATGTTCTTTGTGGATGATGTGGTGCTAGTTACGATAGCCGGACGGGGGTCAATGAAAAGTGAGAGTTATGGAGACAAACCTTGGATTCGAAAGGTTTTAGACTACCCACAGTGGGAGTAACATAGGTAGTAACATAACACATATCTAGATAAAATGGATGATGTGGCAAGCAATAAATGAAGAAATGGAGGAAAGTGGTAACATAGCTAGTTACTAGTAGTATGAGTAACATCACACATATCAAGGCAAAATGAGTCTATAGCCTAATAAATGAAGTGTTGCATGTTACCACACATATGTTACTCCCTACTATAGAGGTAGTAACATAGACTAGTAACATGTGCATGTTACTAGTCTATGTTACTACCCATTGTGGCTAGTCTTATGCTTAGTAGAACTAAAACCGAGTACATGAGGTGCGGTTTCACTACCACTAGGCACGAGGAGGAGGTTAGCCTTGATGGGCGGTGGTGCCTCGGGGACAAAAATTCGTCTTTGCGGAGAAGGATGGGCGTATTGATGAAGATGTGAACCATCACATCGAAGCCGGATGGATGAAGTGGCGCCAAGCTTCTGGCATTCTCTGTGACAAGAGTGCCACAAAAGCTAAAAAGGCAAGTCCTACGGGGCCCGGTGGTTGATCCGCAATGTTGTATGTATACCGAGTGTTGGCACGACTAAAAGGCGACATGTTCAGCGATTAGGTGTGGCGGAGATCGCATGTTGAGATGGATGTGTGTCCACATGAAGAAGGATTGAGTCAGGAATGATAATATACGAGATAGAGTTGGGGTAGCACCAATTGAAGAGAAGCTTGTCCAACATAAATGCGAGATGGTTTGGGCATATTCGGTGAGCCTCCGAAGCTCGGTCTTGAGCGGACATGTGAACCTCAAGCTTGAGAAGATTGAGACCGAGCATCAATGACCTCAAGGAGCGAGGCATTAGCCTAGCGATAGGCCATTGCTTCGCTTGGAGATGTCTCCTTAGTCTAATGCCCCAACCAAAAGCAGTGAGGTCGAGCACTCCAAGCACCAACTCCTAGTATGGTGATTGCTTCAAGAAGGCGGTGTGCCATGCCAAAATTTCATAAAGCTGGAATTTGCAATCTCTGACGGCAAGGAGGATTCGCTACCTGGTTGACTCGATTTCAAGCTCACATTACTATAGAATTGCCTTGCTGTCGGATGGTGCAGGCGAGCCAAGTTTTTCATCCTAGAAGGCAGCCTACTTTGTAGCCAAGTTTTTCATCCTAGAAGGCAGCCTTGCACTGACATGCTAGAACACGGACTAATTCTCCCAAGTCATTCTGAGTTTTCCTCTCTAGTACTACTTGTGAAGAAACTAGATAAGTCTTGGTGTTTTTGCTTGATTATCTTGCTAACACCCTCTTTAAAAAGAGAGAATCACATCTGGTGACTTTTGGTAGTGGTTGACACTCTAGCTTGATTGATTTCATCCTCTCGAGAAGAGAAGATAGGCGTGCGTGCCTAGATTGTAAGGTGATCACGTGGAGAGAGTGTTGTCCCTCGGCATAAGTTTGGTGGTTCTGAGAATTCGCTTTCGGATTCGTGTCCAGCGGGATAAGCATGCCAAAGTCGCTAGAACGAAGTGGTGGAAGCTCAAGGGGGAGGTAGCTCAGGTGTTCATGGTGAGGGTCATTAAGTAAGGAGGGCCCTTGGGAGGAAGGAGGGGATGAGGACATTGTGTGGATGAAGATGGCGACTTGCATTCGTAAGGTGGCCTTAGAGGAGTTTGGAGTGTCCAGGGGAAGGAGAAGCGAAGGTAAGGTTACCTGGTGGTGGAATGATGATGTCCAGAAGGCGATTAAGGAGAAGAAAGATTGTTTCAGACGCCTATGCCTGGATAGGGGTGAAGACAACATAGAGAAGTACAAGATGGCGAAGAAGACCGCAAAGCGAGCTGTCGGTGAAACAAGGGGTCAAGCATATGAGGACCTCTATTAGCGGTTAGGTATGAAGGAAGGCGAAAGGGATATCTATAAGATGGCCAAGATCCGAGAGAGGCAGACGCGGGATGTTGGCCAAGTCAAATGCATCAAGGACGGATTAGACCAACTCCTGGTGAAGGACGAGGAGATTAAGCATAGATGGCGTGAGTACTTCAACAAGGCATTCAATGGGGAGAATGTGAGTTCTACCAATGAGCTGGAGGACTCCTTTGATGAGACCAGCGGGCGTTTTGTGCGGCGAATCCAGGAGTCTCGAGGTCAAGGAGGCTTTAAAAGGATGAAAAAGGAGGCAAGGTGATGGGCCTGATTGTATCCCCATTGAGGTGCGGAAAGGCCTCAGGGACATAGCTATAGTATGGCTAACCAAGCTTTTCAACCTAATTTTTCGGGCAAACAAGATGCCAGAAGAATGGAGACGGAGTAATCTTCAAGAACAAGGATGTTCGGAGTTGTACTAACTTTTGTGGAATAAGCTGATGAGCCATACAATGCAGCTATGGGAGAGAGTCGTTGAACACAACTTAAGAAGAATGACAAGCATGACCAAAAATCAGTTTGGTTTCATGCCTCGGAGGTCGACCATGGAAGTCATTTTCTTATGGGGAGATACATGGAGCAGAAGGACTTGCATTTGTGTTCATTGACTTGGAGAAGGCCTATGATAAGATACCGCGGAATGTCATGTGGTGGGCTTTGGAGAAACACGTAGTCCCAGCAAAGTACATTACCCTCATCAAGGACATGTACAATAATGTTGTGACAACTGTTCGAACAGGTGATGTCGACACTGATGACTTCCCGATTAAGATAGGACTGCAAGGGGGTTCAGCTTTGAGCCTTTATCTTTTTGCCTTGGTGATGGATGAGGTCACATTAAGACAAGACCGCACCAGGGGTCCCATGGTGTATGTTCTTTGCGGATGATGTGGTGCTGAATTACGATGGCGGGACCAAATTGATAGGAAGTTAAGTTGTGGAGACAAACCTTGGATTCGAAAGGTTTTATGCTTAGTAGAACTAAAACCGAGTACATGAGGTGCGGTTTCACTACCACTAGGCAAGAGGAGGTTAGCCTTGATGGGCAGGTGGTGCCTCAGGACACACAGGTCAATCTTGCGAAGGATGGGCGTATTGATGAAGATGTGAACCAACACATCAAAGCGGATGGATGAAGTGGCGCCAAGCTTACGGCATTCTCTGTGACAAGAGTGCCACAAAAGCTAAAAAGGCAAGTTCTACAGACTGACGGTTCGACCATAATGTTGTATGGCGCTGAGTGTTGGCCGACTAAAAGGCGACATGTTCAACAGTTAGGTGTGGCGGAGATGCGCATGTTGAGATGGATGTGTGTCCACATGAAGAAGGATTGAGTCCGGAATGATAATATACGAGATAGAGTTGGGGTAGCACCAATTGAAGAGAAGCTTGTCCAACATCGTCTGAGATGGTTTGGGCATATTCAGCGTAGGCCTCCAGAAGCTCCAGTGCAGAGCGGACACCAAGCTGAACCTCAAGCTTGAGAAGATTGAGACCGACATCAATGACCTCAAGGAGCAGGCATTAGCCTAGCGATAGGCCATTGCTCGCTTGGAGATGTCTGCTTCGTCTAATGCCCCAACCAAAACAGAGGCTGAGCACTCCAACGGCACCAACTCCTAGTATGGTGATTGCTTCAAGAAGGCAGGCGGCGCCATGCCAAAATTTCATAAACTGGAATTTGCAATCTCTGACTGACAAGGAGGATTCGCTACTGGTTGACTCGATTTCAAGCTTACATTACTATAGAATTGCCTTGCCTGTCAGATGGTACGACGCGAGCCAAGTTTTTTCATTCTAGAAGGCAGCCCTGCTGTAGCCAAGTTTTTTCATCCTAGAAGGCAGCCTTGCAATGCAATCGACATGCTAGAACGGACTAATTCTCCCAAGTCATTCTGAGTTTTCCTCTCTAGTACTACTTGTGAAGAAACTAGATAAGTCTTGGTGTTTTTGCCTGATATCTTGCTAACACCCTCTTTAAAAAGAGAGAATCACATCTGGTGACTTTTGGTAGTGGTCAACACTCTAGCCAGATTGATTTCATCCTCTCGAGAAGAGAAGATAGGCGTGCGTTCCTAGATTGTAAGGCGATACGTGGAGAGAGTGTTGTCCCTCGGCATAAAATTTGGTGGTTCTTGGACTTTAAACTTTGGATTCGTGTCCAGTGGGATAAGCATGCCAAAGTCGCTAGAACGAAGTGGTGGAAGCTCAAGTGGGAGGTAGCTCAGGCGTTCAAGGAGAGGGTCATTAAGTAAGGAGGGCCCTTGGGATGAAGGAGGGGATGAGGACATTGTGTGGATGAAGATGGCGACTTGCATTCGTAAGGTGGCCTTAGAGGAGTTTGGAGTGTCCAGGGGAAGGAGAAGCGAAGGTAAGGTTACTTGGTGGTGGAATGATGATGTCCAGAAGGCGATTAAGGAGAAGAAAGATTGTTTCAGACGCCTATGCCTGGATAGGGGTGAAGACAACATAGAGAAGTACAAGATGGCGAAGTAGACCGCAAAGCGAGCTGTCTGTGAAACAAGGTGTCAAGCATATGAGGACCTCTATTAGCGGTTAGGTATGAAGGAAGGCGAAAGGGATATCTATAAGATGGCCAAGATCCGAGAGAAGCGGAGCGGGATGTTGGCCAAGTCAAATGCATCAAGGACGGATTAGACCAACTCTGGTGAAGGGCGAGGAGATTAAGCATAGATGGGCGTGAGTACTTGACAAAAGGCATTCAATGGGGAGAATGTGAGTTCTACCAATGGTGGAGGACTCTTTGATGAGACCAGCAGGGCGTTTTGTGCGGCGAATCCGAGTCCGAGGTCGAGGAGGCTTTAAAAAGGATGAAAAAAGGAGGCAAGGTGATGGGCCCTTATTGTATCCCCATTGAGGTGCGGAAAGGCCTCAGGGACATAGCTATAGTATGGCTAACCAAGCTTTTCAATCTAATTTTTCGGGCAAACAAGATGCCAGAAGAATGGAGACGGAGTAATCTTCAAGAACAAGGATGTTCGGAGTTGTACTAATTACTGTGGAATAAGCTGATGAGCCATACAATGAAGCTATGGGAGAGAGTAGATTGAACACAACTTAAGAAGAATGACAAGCGTGACCAAAAATCAGTTTGGTTTCATGCCTCGGAGGTCGACCATGGAAGTCATTTTCTTGGTACGACAACTTATGGAGAGATACATGGAGCAAAAGAAGGAGTTGCATTTGTGTTCATTGACTTGGAGAAGGCCTATATAAGATACCGCGGAATGTCATGTGGTGGGCTTTGGAGAAACACGTAGTCCCGGCAAAGTACATTACCCTCATCAAGGACATGTACGATAATGTTGTGACAACTGTTCGAACAAGTGATGTCGACACTGATGACTTCCCGATTAAGATAGGACTGCAAGGGGGGTCAGCTTTGAGCCCTTATCTTTTTGCCTTGGTGATGGATGAGGTCACATTAAGATGTGACCGCACCGGGGTCCCATGGTGTATGTTCTTTGCGGATGATGTGGTGCTAGTTACGATAGCCGGACGGGGGTCAATAGGAAGTTAAGTTATGGAGACAAACCTTGGATTCGAAAGGTTTTATGCTTAGTAGAATTAAAACCGAGTACATGAGGTGCGGTTTCACTACCACTAGGCAAGAGGAGGTTAGCCTTGATGGGCAGGTGGTGCCTCAGGACACCTGGGTCAATGCTGCAGAAGGATGGGCGTATTGATGAAGATGTGAACCAACACATCAAAGCCGGATGGATGAAGTGGCGCCAAGCTTCTGGCATTCTCTGTGACAAGAGTGCCGAGAGAAAAGCTAAAAGGCAAGTTCTCTGGAGACTGACGGTTCGACCCATAATGTTGTATGGCGGCGAGTGTTGGCCGACTATAAGGCGACATGTTCAATGATTAGGTGTGGCGGAGATGCGCATGTTGAGATGGATGTGTGTCCACATGAGGAAGGATTGAGTCCGGAATGATAATATACGAGATAGAGTTGGGGTAGCACCAATTGAAGAGAAGCTTGTCCAACATCGTTTGAGATGGTTTGGGCATATTCAGCGCAGGCCTCCAGAAGCTCCAGTGCATAGCGGATAGCGGATGGCTAAAGCGTGCGGATAATGTCAAGAGAGGTCAGGGTAGACCGAATTCGACATGGGAGGAGTCCGTAAAGAGAGATCTGAAGGATTGGAGTATCACCAAAGAACTAGCTATGGACAAGGGTGCGTGGAAGCTTGCTATCCATGTGCCAAAACCATGAGTTAGTCGCGAGATCTTATGGGTTTCACCTCTACCCTACCATGAGTATCGTGCTCTCAATGAGCGGAGGTGAAAAGGACAAGTTCTCTATCCCGATGGTTGATGAGCTTCTGGACGAGCTTCATGGGGCCGATTCTTCACTAAGCTGGATCTTTGTTCAGGCTATCATCAAATGCGCATGCATGATGATGACATCCACAAGACGACATTCTGGATGCACCAGGGGCTTTTTGAGTTTGTGGTTATGCCATTCGGCCTTACCAACGCACCGGCAATGTTCCAGGCGCTCCTGAACGCCGTCCTATGACCATTTCTCCAGCACTTTGTCCTCGTATTTTTTGATGACATCCTCATTTACACAATCCAACATGGGCTGACCATGTGCGCCATGTTCGTGCAGTTTTCCAGGTTTTGAAGGAGCATCAATTGGTCCTCAAACACTCCATGTGCATCGAAGGTGGCATACTTGGGCCACATCATCTCTGAGGTAGGAGTCACAATGGACCCAACCAAGGTTCAGGTGGTCGAGGACTAGCCGAGCGCCATCGACGGTGCATGCTCTTCGTGGTTTCCTTCGCCTTGTAGTATAATATCGCAAGTTCATGTTCATGTGCGACTTTGGCTCCATCACCGCCCCCCTTCACCAACCTCCTTAAGAGGGCTATAGTTGGACCAACAACGCGACGAGTGCCTTTGAGGCTCTAAAGGAGGCACTCACTTCTTCGTCGGTGCTACACATGCCAGACTTCACCAAGCCATTTGTCATCCATTGTGATGCCTCTAGATCCAGTTGGGCGGTGCTCCATCGAGGAGAAGGAGCGGTGGCTTGCGAGCCATGCCAAGTTGGCGGCTTATGAGCGTGAGCTCATTTGGCTGAATCCATGCTATGTGGCATTGGAGGCCATATCTATGGGGTGGTCATTTGGGTACACACAAATCATTTCAGCTTGAAGTACATGCTTGATCAGCGCCTATCAACAATCTCACAGAACAATTGAGTTAGCAAATTTTACTTGGGTATGACTTTGTCGTCGAGTTCAGGCCAGGAAGACTTAACACAGTGCCAGATGCTCTCTGTCGCCGGGAGGAGGACCATGGTGCATCGTTGGCAATCTCAACCAAAGTTCAAAAAAGCGCTAGGCGTTAATTATGCGTTTGGCCACCTACTTGCACTTTTCTATCTTAGGCGTGATTAGGCGAAATTAGGCGTAATTAGGCGTAATTAGGCATTTAGTACTGTAGCTTGAAGAAATAAGCTTGATGGACTGGCCTAGGCCATTAAACCACATGCCCATCTTCCTATTCTCCTACTAAACCTCTAGTATGTGCACAGTCGACAGAAAGCTAGGTTTCCTTCTCACGCCGCCTCTTCCCCTCGTCCTCTCTCCCTTCTGCATGATGCGGCCTCTCTCCTTCTTCCTCTACCCCTCCATCGATATCTTGTCGGAGAAGCTCGATCCCTCGTCGGAGAATCTCGATTTGTCGTCAGAGTGGTTGAATCCTCGCCGGCAAGGATGAATCCTCACAGGGGAGATTGCTTTCTACTTTGAGGAGCGTGATTCCTCGGGAGGAGAACCTCGCCCGGCCGCTTTTAGCGCCAGAGGCCAAAGCGAGGTGTTATGCCAGCATGCCAACGCTTATGCGCGCCTAATAGCGCCTTCTTGAACAATGATCTCGTCCCCCTCATTTACCCTCTATGAGGATCTGCGGGCTGAAACAGTGGCTGATCCAACCCTGGTCTTGCTGCACCAGAAGCTCGAGGTTGGTGAGCTGACTGCCAAGTGGGGATACATCGATGGTTTCATTACATTCAACAATCGGGTCTATGTGTTGGACACTTCCCACTTGTTGCCTGCTATCTTGGCAGCCACACACAGGGCACGAAGGGATACAAAGGACTCTACATCGGCTCTGCCGTGATTTCCATGTGCCATGGGACCGTGCTGTTGTGGAGGAATTTGTTCGTTTCTTGCACCATTTGTCAGCGCAACAAAACTGAGCACTTGCTGCCAGCTGGCCTTGTACAACCACCTCAGGCGCCATCTCAAGTGTGGGTAGACATTTCCATGGACTTCATCGAGGGCCTTCCCAAATTCCGTGGCAAGACTGTGCTCTTGTCAGTGGTGGATCGCTTCTTGAAGGCAGCACAATTCATACTGCTTGCCCACCTATACACTGCTGCAGCTGTAGCACAGGCCTTTTGCACAGAGATTGTCCGTCTACATGGCCTACATGAGTCTGTCGTCTTCAATGGGGAACCGGTCTTCACCAGCAACTTTTGGTCTGAACTATTTCGCTTGGCCGGTGCACACCTCTACATGAGTTCAGCCTTTCACCCACAGTTGTAAACCGTATTATTGCCATGTATCTCCGCTGCATGACTGGAGACAGGCCACACGCTACAGCAGGGCTGCCTTTGGGCGGAATACTGCTATAACACTTCCTTCCAGACAACACTCCATGATACGCCATTTAAGGTGTTATATGGCTGAGATCCCCAGCAATGCACTCCTACCAGCCAGGAGCTGCTCGTGTTCAAGCCATGGAGTTCTTAGCCAAGGATTGTGATGAGTTAATTCGTGAAGTTAGGAATCATCTCCTCCAAGCACAGCCACGTGACAAGAAGAAGGTGGTATATGGCTGAGATCCCCTAGCTATGCACTCCTATCAGCCAGGAGCTGCTTGTGTGCAAGCCGTGGAGGTCTTAGCCAAGGATTGTGATGAGTTCATTCGTGAAGTTAGGAACCATCTCCTCCAAGCACAGCCACGTGACAAGAAGTTCTATGATGCCAACCATCACAAAGTTGTCTTTACGGTTGACCAGTGGGTCTGGCTACGCTCCAACCACCGCCTAGTGGCGTTCTTAGGAGTCAAACGGGGCAAGCTCTCTACACGTTTCCATGGATAATGACCGAGAAAGTTGGTCTAGTATCGGCTCCAGCTCCCGGCTTCACGACGTGTTTCATGTCAGTCAGCTCAGGGCTTTCCATGGAGATCCCCCCCACAGCACCACCTCTCCTTCCAGAAGTTCACCATGGCAAAGTTGTTCCTAAACCTCTGAAGGCACTTAAGGTTTGCCTCAGACGAGGTGCTCGCTAGATCCTAGTACACAGTGCGGACAGTGCAGCATCTGAAGCTTCTTGGGAGGATCTCAAAGAGTTCAAGATGTACCCGGCATTTCAGCTCGAGGACGAGCTGTTGATGGAGGTGGAGGAGGCGGAAGTGATGTGATGTGGAGCCAGCATTACACCCGCCATGCCAAGCCAATAGGGGACACAGTAGGAGAGTCCTACACAGATTCAAGGCCGGTTTGGTTCTTGACCTGCTGCCATCGAGCCTGGCCTGGAGCGTCTGGCTGTTTCTATCTACTTGTTTGGATACCATCCTTGAGGGACCGGGGTAGCCTGGCCTGAGTAACCAAAAGAAGTACTTAGCCTGGCAGGAGAATCCAGGTAGTGGTTAGCCTGGTCCAGGCGCACTGAATCCCATGCCTGGTGACCATAAATAGCTGTATGGGACGCTGACTACATCAATAGTTATTGGTGGACTGGCTAATGTGCTGTTTTAAGAAGCTAGAAAACTCTCCAGGCCAGGCAAGCAACCAAACGCCTTTAGGCCCGGGCTGCCTGACCAGGCAAAATTTCATGAATATTTCATGACCACACCAGGCAGCACTTTTGCCCAGGCACACCACCGTGGATGCAAACCAAACCAGCTCTCAGATTAGCCTTCCTTTAGATTTGTTTAGTTGCCTTTGCCTTATTCCCACGTCAGTTAGATTTGCGAAAAATCGTGTTAGTTAGGAAAGATGGGAGTCCTAAATGCGATTATGTTAGGAGCCAGCTATCAATAAAGCTTGGCGATCAATGCTGTTGGGGAATATTGAATAATAAACACATAAAAGGAGTTTACCTCCGCAGCCATATCTCTTCCTCCTTGGCTGCGACGCCTTGAAGCTTGAGACATCCTCGCCCTCGCTCTCCCACCTCCCATAACTACCCTCTCAGGAACTTAACGTGACATGTTCAGGACATTTGTAATGACTGGTCAATCCAGATCACAGCACAATGCTCTAAAATAAGTCTAGGTCAAACACTAATATGTATAAGCCTTTGGTTCAATCATTTTAATATTTAGTCAAAAGACACTAACAATAGGTCTTTTCTGAAGATTTTCAGTAACAAGTAGGAATGGCAGGATGGCGAGAAGCAACAGAGATGTCCTGGGGGGGTGGTGCTGAAGGAAGACCTTGATACACTGCTATCGATATATTTCTCCCTACTCGCCACACCCCATAACTAGCTTAGGGAGCCACCCTTCCGTTCCCCACCGTTGCTGTTGTTCGGGTTCCCATAATGCACTCAGAATTTCCTATCCCTGTACCGTAAGGATGGAATTCCACACAAAGCATCAGGAAATGGAACCCATGGCCATAACTCCATAAGGCCCATAACAAGTGACATGGCATAGTTATATCACTGATATATGTTAATGCTTCTCTTTTGTTTTGGACACAGGGAATTAATTGTACTACTAATATTACAGATTTACATCTGAGTGATATTCCAGTAGGCATGTAGATTTTGTTAGCTTATACACATTACTTAATTGCCAGCCCAACTGATCTAGAAATTGGCAAAACACAAATGTTAATTATTACTTACCAGTTGTCACTTGTTTACATCAATTTCAAGTTTTAGTCCGTCCTGCTTCCATTTTCCAACTTCCAGTTTCATGATGAATATTGCCATTTTGTCATGTTATGACTTCTGTTTTTTATTACTTACAAGTGACATGGCATAGTTATATCACTGATATATGTTAATGCTTCTCTTTTTGTTTTGGACACAGGGAATTAATTGTACTACTAATATTACAGATTTACATCTGAGTGATATTCCAGTAGGCATGTAGATTTTTGTTAGCTTATACACATTACTTAATTGCCAGCCCAACTGATCTAGAAATTGGCAAAACACAAATGTTAATTATTACTTACCAGTTGTCACTTGTTTACATCAATTTCAAGTTTTAGTCCGTCCTGCTTCCATTTTCCAACTTCCAGTTTCATGATGAATATTGCCATTTGTCATGTTATGACTTCTGTTTTCATCCTTCTAGCATCCAATATGACAAATGACTGTCAACTCTGCAGGCAATTGATGAGAAGATCAGAGAGCTTTCTAACTGCCATATTGTTTATTCAGGAATTGATTTTCAAAAGGTTAGCTTTTCCTAAGGCAATGTTTCCGGTGGAAATTGTGCTGTATAAAAAAATATTGGTATGGAAAACTACGAGGGTGCTAGGTAAAAAGGGACTATTTAGCTTAGATTTCCTTGAAAAATATATCTCATCACTATTTTTCACTGCTGATAGTGAATAGTTCCGTCCTACGCCCAGGAATGCATATAATTTGGTCTGTTGCATAGATGATTCTGTCTTATACTGCACATGTTGTTTTCATTTTGGAATAACTACTTTTGTAGTGAGTAAAGCTTGAGTATTAATCAATGACATCTTTTGTGGTAAATATGGTATTTTTTGTTTACTGTGTGTTATTTGTCTCATTACGTTTGTCCTTTTGGGTTCTGTACTAGACATGCAAAAACGAAGAAAAGATAAATAAGTTACATATTCGGATGTCCTTGCACACTTCTGTATCAGGTTGTTCAACATGGTGTTCACCGAGTCCATTTCTTTCTTTCAGAAAGAAGCTGGTATTCCAAGAAGACTGATGAAACCAGAAGATATCCCTGGGTTGAGTAAGTCCTGAACACCATATGTATTCACGCTTTTCTTAGCCAGCTACAGCTGGACGTCTTAAACCAACTCAAAAACTTAACTTGGTGTTAATTGTTAGGAAGTATTAGTATTGGTGTAAGAGTATATATATGTATGCATGTATGTATCTATATATATACATATATATAAGTTGCTTTCATAACATGGTATTAGAGCCTAGGTTTAGGTCCCCTTCGGCACCGCAACTTGCCTTACTTACTTACTTACGAGACCTTTTATCCCAAACAAGTTGGGGTAGGCTAGATATGAAACCCTTTCACGAGGACTTCCCAGGAGGTCAGCCATCCTAGTACTACTCTCGCTCAAATGGGTCTCATACCCAAAAGACTGGCTAGTTTTTACGTTGGCTCACCAAGCCTATCACAACCGTCCTCCTTTACCCGGGCTTGGGACCGGCTATGCCTAGAAGACACCGCAACTTGCCTCACGACCGATTTTTTTTTCGGTCTTCTTCTTTCGATCATCTCGAACAGGCCGCGCGGCTGCCTCTCCGTCCGCCTCGTTCGGCTCTCACCGCCTGCTCACGTGTCCGATTGGCTGCTGCTCCCTAACGTGCTGCCTCAATCCGTCTGCTCTTGGACGTGCAGGTCCACGCCCTGCATTGACTCGGTTGACCTCCGTCGGCCGCTACTCCTAAACCAGCGCGGCTCCGCTACGCCTGCCGGTTCGCCGCGTCCACACTTCTGCCGGATTAGTGCGAGACCCGACGCAGAGCACTGACTCAGCTCTCAAGATCGAAGCCCGCATGGCGGCATTGTTCCAGATCGATCGATTCTTTTTTCGGTCTTCTTCTTTCGATCATCTCTGCCGATGGTCAACGCCTTCACGTCTCTAGAACGGGCCGCGTGGCTGCCTCTCGGTCCGCCTTGTTCGGCTCTCACGCGCGTCAGATCGGCTGCTGCTCCTTCACGTGCAGCCTCTGTCCAGAAGCTGCTTTCTTGGGCCAGCGCAGTCCGCGTCTGCATTGACTTCGGTTGACCTCGCCGGCCCATTGCTCCTGACGCCTTGACTCGCGCGCCGCTTTCTGGATTCGATTCGCCCGGACCAGCAGGGGGCATTGACTCAGCTCTCAAGATCGAAGCCCGCATGGCAGCGCTATTCCAGATCGCCGCTTCTGCCGGCCTGCTCTCCATCGATGTTTCCTCATCCAGATCATGAGACACCCGGCTGTCTTGTCAGCCTCCCCGCTCTCCGCTCGGGCCAGTGCTCGGCTGCATATGAAGGTTGCTGCTCCAGCCGACGAAGATTGATCTGGATGGACATGGGCAACGCCCGTGGTTGCTTTTCGTCCTTCCAACCAAGAGCTGCTGCTTTACGCCAATGTGCATGCATGCCTTCCGCCACACTCGTGGACAACGGCTGCCTTTTTCCTGCATGCTTGTCCGCTGCTGCTTCTTGCACATGTGCTATTGTCCTCACATACCAGTTGCTTCCTGCTGCTAGGTGGTGCTCCTGTCACCTGCCGTTCCATGGTCTACTATACCGTCTGGCTGCTGTCTTATCTCATCTAAATAAAACAGATACAATGTTCTCTTCAGGTATGCATCTTCCTCACTGCTCGCTAACTCTTGACGGTATTTCCTATATTGGTCCCATCTCGCACATGCATCGTCTTTCTGTGTTGTGTGCTCTTCCGCTACCATTGCATCTAGTCTAGTATGTGCTTTCTAGTTTTCTTTGTTTTCCGCCGCGTCCACCAAATCCGTTGATATTTTGTGTTTCTCATGCCATGCGAGTCCACAATACCTTTGTGACTTTGTCCGTTAGCCTTTCTCTCGTCCTGGTCCTTTCTATACAACTTTTGCGGCCTACTTGTCCTTGTTGTTTTTGTGGACTCTTTCTGCATTGTAGTCGATCTATGCCCATTGTCTTAGCCGCCTAGCTTCTTTCGCCATCGTTTGTCGTGGGCTATGATTTTTCGCTCAATGCTTTATTCCTTAATGTTCCATCTTCTTATGACATCCCATATTCTCTTGATGCTTCTCTTGTATCTTCTATTGATGCGGTGTCTTCCTCTGATGTGCCATCTCTTCTTTATCCCCTTTGGCTTGACTCAACAGGTTTTGAAGACTCTTCATGCTACGACAACACTATTAAGTATTAGTATTTGTCTAGGAATCCTTATTGGACTATGTTTCCTTACCTTGCACCTCAAGTCTTGTGTAATATATATATGCCCCTTGGGCCTTTCAATAGAGATAAGTTGCTTTCATAACATCAATCTCCAAAATTGTGTAGGGTCGCACATACTTCCTTTTCAGTTTTCACTCCAAATCTGTAAACCCCTCAAATTGGTGTTACCTGGAGATGTCCAGGTGTTCCAATTGTAATTCTGGCAGACTGGCAACTAGATTTGAAATCCAATAAGTACATTAGTAATAGTGCACTACCACCCAATACTGACCAAACAAACTTGGGTACACGTAACCTGGGAATAGTTTGTAATCCAAACCAAGCCCAGTCAAGTACACCAACCAAACGAAACCAACCCAAACAATAAGTGCTAGAATCCAAATCAAACCAAACTGCTTGGATTTTCAAGCCAAACCCATCCAGTCCATTCTCCCAATACCGTTTGAGTCCAAAGTTACAAACTATGGACATGTGCACATGCGCACGTGGATAGCTGTTGATGCATGCATGTGCAGTTTCACCACTGAACTTTGCTGCCCAGTTGGCACTGAAGGAGCGAAGCCATGGACTGTTCTCCTTGTGCGTCACGGCCCGCTGGTCGCAGGCACCGCGCACACTGACACAAGCTATGGTGGAAGCTCACATTGCTTTGTAACCATAGGGCTCTTGCAAAACTTCCCGCTCTGCGTTCTCGCATACCTATCACCGCCTCTGATTGCTGGTCATACAAGCTCGGTGGCTCATACCATATCTCGTCGAGCTTACGAGCAGCTTGGCGGTCTCTCTTTGCTTCAACTCGGCCCGATCCCACTGCTTGCCCCAATCGCCATGCTGCATTGTATGCATTCTCCGGCTCCAATGCCACGACTAGAGCACGAGCGGTGGCGTCCCTCGCCTACATGACCAAGCGCCACCTCGAGCCTCGCATGGAGGTTCCTTGGTGGCTCTTCCGCCTGCCAATGAGACACGCATCCCAAATGCGAGAAAGCACGATGTAGCGTGCGCGAGATAGTGAGGCTTCCATTACGGTGCTCCTCCTCATCCTCAACCTAGGCCACAATGCACGAGCAAGAGACCACAGTGGGGCGGGTCAGGCGGCGCAACACGCGAAGACGTTATGGAGGTGGAGGAAGGGGAAGGCGATGGCTTAAGCTCCAGCCGGCGGCAGCGGCAGCTCGACGACCCCTAACGCTAGCGGTTGTCACCCGTCTTCAGTCGCTCGATTTGGTTTCCATCTATGGGTCAAAGCGAAACTCTGATTTAGTCCGTTTTCTAACAATTTGCTTTAGGATTGGATGAAATGGGCATAGCCCCTAAATTAATTTGGTTTGGTCCGAACTTTATATTTTAATGGAGTGGTTTGGATTGGTCTAGGCAGAGACCGACTGGCCTCAAACGGTTTTGACCCAATCGAGCGACTGAAGACAGGCGACAAGCACGGCTAGCATTAGGGGTCGCCTGCCGGTACTTATGCCGTCGCCTTCCCCACTTTACGCCTTCATCCTCATCCGCATGTGCCGCGCCGCCTGACCCACCCCCGCCGTGGTCTCTTGCTCGTGCTCTGTGGTCTCTTGCTCATAGGTTGAGGATGGGACAAGAGGAGGAGCGACGCAATGGAGGCCCCCGTGGTCCGTGCATGCTGCGTCTTGGTTTTTGGCTCTAGGGCTGTGTGACTCATTGGTGAGGGCGAAGGAGTTGCCAAGCAATCTCCATGCAAGGCTCGGCGTGGTGCTTGGTCACGTAGGTGATCCACCTCTCGTGCTTTGGCCAGGGCATTGGAGCTGGATGCCATGGCAGCAGGTCGGTCGCGGTGGACTATGCGGAGGACTAGGCCCAGCTGAAGTAGCAGGGCCCGACCGAGCTCCTCGAAGCTTGATGAGATATGGTATGAGCCGCCGAGCCTGTATGACCAGCAATCTGTATGCGAGGCAGCGAGTTGGAGGTTTTGGCAGCCGCCCTATGGGTATGGCAGTCAGGGGAGCTGCCACCACAGCCCGTGTTAGTGTGCATTGTGCGTGCCATGGCCAGCGGGCTGTGGCGCACGACGAGAACATTCAGTGGCTTCACTCCTATAGTGCCAACAGGGCAGCATAGTTCAGGGATGGAAATGCGTATGCATGCACCAACAACTATCCACGTGCACATGTCCATAGTTTATAACTTTGGACTCAGACCGTATTGGGAGAATGTACTGGATGGGTTTGGCTTGAAAACCCAAACAGTTCGGTTTGATTTTTATTGTAGCAACTTATTGTTTGGGTTGGTTTGGTTGGTATACTTGTACATGTATGAGTTGGACTGGGTTTGGTTTGGATTACAAACTATTCGCAGGTTTATGTAAACATAACTTGTAGTAAAGAGCTAGTAAAGAGCTAAGAGGAGACTAGAATATTTAATGATGTTTGGTTTTTTCTTTCTTGTTGTTCTAACTTTGGCTGTCTGCTTTTCTTTCTTTCTTGTAGTTCTAGTATTGATGCAAATCTGACAGAACTGTTAATGTTATGCAGGGGAAGCTGGGTGGACTCCTGACCAGTGGGGGCATTCCAAATCACGTTCAACATTTTCCTCGGATTATAACACTTACAGACAGCAGCTTACTAGCCTTATGCGGATGTTGTTGAAGGCAAGTCTTCTATCATTAATCTGTTTATATGACGTGTGTTGCGTAAGTTGATTGCATTAGATAACTCGCACTTTCTATTGCCAACCATAAGATATGCATCCTTCTATTCCAAAGACTACCTTGTTAGCAGCAATCCTTGTGTTATATTTACTTAGCTAGGGAGTAGTAGTAGGTCGCCTGGAGCTCCTTAGTAAGTAAGAGGTAGTATATGCATCTAGACAGCAGTAGTCAATTTGGTTTTGCATGCACCAGCAGCTGCTAGAGCTGCATGGTCGGTTTAGCATAGAAATCGACTTCCCCATGTACTATATCAGCAATACAAGAAACAGCTTCAAGAAATCAAAACTATCCTGTGTTCAGCTCCAGCTCCCCTTTGCTCCTCTACTTTTAAGTCTATTTCTAACATTTGACATCAGAGTGAGGTTTTGAGCCAAGACCATGTCAGCTTCGGTGGATGGAGGCACCGGTCGCAGCCCACAGCGGCGCGTCTGTCACCGTCGTTCCCTTTCTTACACGCAAGCAAGGCACGGGCGGCGCCATGACGGTCCAGAGGTGATCGTCCAATGCATGGTGAAGGAAGTCGGTGATGTGCCATTCCTGCAGCTGACTCGGAGCAACTATGAGGATTGGAGCACCCTCATGAGGATTGGAGCCTCCTCTTGATGGTGAAGATGGAGGCCCGTAATTTGTGAGATATTGTCAAATTTGGCGACGCAAATGACTAGGAAGATCCCATGCTGTCGGAGATGATCCGCACCCTGGTTGTCAAGGGGACAACCAAGGAAGCTTGGGAGGCGATCCATGCGATTCGCGTTGGCACTGATCGTGTCCGCAAGTCCACGGTGCAGAAGCTGCGCCAGGAGTGGGAGCTGCTCACTTTCTCTCGACGACTTTGCGCTCCGCCTTTTTGGACCATGCACAACAATCTCGTCGATGAAAGAGAGCCGTGAGAAGATGCTTCTCATTGTTCCTCGGAAGTATTGGCAGATTGCACTCTCGATCTAGACTCTGCTCGACATAATGGATCTCTCAATTGAAGCGGTGACGGGCTGGCTCAAGGCCGTTGACGATCGCTATGAGCCGCCCAAGTCGGAGCAACCTCTCTTGTCCGGCGGCAAGCTCTAATTCTTCGAGGAGTAGTGGCTCTCCCGGATGATGCAAAGGCGGGTTGGAGGTTAGCTCTAGGCCTCCCAAGCCGAACAACGGGTGGCGATGCCCTCGTGGTGCACGAAAGAAGATGAGCGGCGCACCCCTTGCCAAGGAAGGAGCCAAGAATGACGACTGTGCCAGATGCCGTAGTTGTGGCCTCCTTAAACACAAGCATTCAACCTTTTCCACTGCAGCTTGTTCCTTCTCTTCATATGGATCTATCAGCAAAAGAAAATGAGTAAATGGCTTGCTGGAAGTACCATTGAAAAGAACTAAGAGTTTACTTTACTCACAAATTCAAATTCACTCCAATTCCTCTCACACCCGGATGATGATGCACAAAGGCTGACAATGCGCTTTGCAAATCTTTGTATCTCAGTGGCCCGACCACCATATGCACACCACCAATCAACTAAAGTGATAAAAGGGGACAGTCAAAAACATATGAACTTATGAAGAGTAAACATGCTGAAATTAACATGTTGCAGTTAACAATACTTACGAGGGCCCTTTTCCTCAATATTTTCAATTGCCAACGCATTAGAAAAGACTCCTCGATGGGCCTCGTAGAGCACAGCTTGTTGATCAATATTGCTTCCAGTATTGGCATCAAGTACTGTTTCTGCAAGCACATCATTAAAGCAGCTCCTTAGCTCTCCAACTAAGGCATCGTCATTCCTCTTTACAATAGGGAAAAACTTTCCCGGGTTAAAAAAAAGAGCAGCCATATACAATGGTCGGACCATTTGAGTCTCCCAACTCTTCTCAACAATGCACAAGATCTTCTTGAGCAAAGGTTGCTTTTTTTGTTCGGCGAAACTTTGATTGATCCTCTCCTTTGCATAAATCATAAGTGTTATAATCTCCGGCATGGCAGGCTTCTCATCACCACCCGCAACCCTAAACACTCGAAGAAGCGGTGTTGAAGCTCTAAGGCAGCCCTCAATTGAATGCTGTCACTCAGCTGAAAGCACAATATCTTGCACATTCAAGCCAGCTTGTGTTTTTGCCACTTTGCTTCCAACCCATGCTGCACATGTAAAACATACTCGTCAAAGCACCAAACTCTTTGGTGAAGGAAGGCTGTGGCGAAACGAGTGGCTGCTGCCTGCTGGTCTCACAAGATCTATCCCATTCGTCGCCTTCCTCATGACTAAGAATTCTCCCATGACTATAGATGAAAGTTGTGACACCTCTAGCCTGTGCAATAGGTTTCTTGAATGCCTTCAACCTCCCTATGTCTTCAAGCATTAGATCCAAGCAATGGCATGCACAAGGACTCCAATATAGTGCAGAGATCCTCGACTCTAAAAGGTGGCCAGCTGCCTTGTAGTTAGCACCATTGTCGGTGACAACTTGCACGGGATTATCTTTCCCAACTTCCTCAATTCTGTTTTCTAGCAAATCAGCGATCATTTGAGCATCATGTGATTCACCTTGAGGCATCAATTGACTCCCAAGAAGAAAGTGCCCTCCGGACTGTTAACAAGGAAGTTAATCAAAGGGCGGCCCCTTCTATCTGACCAGCCATCTGACATGAGTGCGCATCCATATTGTTTCCATGCTGCCTCGTGCTACTTCCTTAAAGTAGTACTCGTTTACTTGACACAATCATTAAACAATGGCTCTCTCAGCTCATAGCCACTAGGAGGCTTGTAACCTGAACCGTATTGACTAGAGGTTTCAATTGCAACCTCAAACTGTCTACTGCTTGCAGCATTGAATGGAAAGCCACACCCATAGAAGAACAATGCCCACTGCATATTCACATAGTGCCTCTCTTCTTTAGTCTTTGTGCAGGACTCCATGGTGCTTTGAGAACACCCTGAGCGTCTGTCATCTACAAGATCCTCAGGTGTTCTTCAAATCATGGCAACGATTGGTTCTAAACTATTGGTGGAAGCAGCGGTAGACTTCTTGCCTCTTCCTTGCATGTTGGCAACACATGCTCTCTTGTTCTTGGCTGTTGTCCCCGAGCTTGGCCTGGTATTGGGGACATTGTTCCATCTGCATTCACCTCCACAACCTCCTACATCTACCCCCTTGATCCTCCTGTTCTGCTCCAAATATTCTGCCATCTCTCTCCTGACTAGTGTGGTAGCCTTAGGACAACCAATCACATCTCCAGTTAAGCCAGCAAGATGCTCCTTGTGCCTCTTGATCCATCCAGTGGTTATCTTGCCACAAAGATTGCACACGACACTTTTCCGTTGGGGAGGAGCATGCCAATATCCATATTTCCACCCCGGATCATTTGACTGTAGTGGCTTCCGTGCTTGATCTTTCATTGAATCGTAGCTGGGCTCATCCCCATCAGCCCCTCCATTTGCAGCCATGTTGCTACACTTCTAATGCCTGCAGCAAACAACCAAACACAAAAGAATATTAAGTAACTAACCAAAACAATCAAACAGCCTACAGCCGTGGCATGGGTTTTTGGCTGCCGTGCAACATGGCATCAGCAAACAAACAATGATTGTTTGCTGCCAGCATCAGCAAACAAGCAATGATTGTTTGCTCACTAATCAGCATGCATTGATAGGTGTCCCATGAAAGCAGCACATCATTAGCCAATAAACTAATCACTAACCATGCATCATTATTCTAATCACCATCCTACCATATATATACCCATTCCACCATGCATTATTATTCTAATCAATCGGAGAGCCCATCATGCATTATTCTAATCAATCTAACCATCCACTAAGTCACAAGCATCCTACTCATCTCATACAAGAGAGGCAGTGAGCACTGAGCACTGAGCAGAGTTGCATAACAAAGCAGGCAGCACAACTAGAAGTGTATGAGAGGAGGAAGGGGGGGAGGGGAAGAGGGGGGATCCATACCCTTGCTGCTTGCTGGAGAGGAACAAGCTGCTGCCTGCTGGAGATGGAGGGATGAGCTGCCAGAGAAGCTGCTGCCTTCTGGAGATGGGGGATACGGCGATCTGCTCTCGCCCATCGCTGCGAAAAGTCCAGAGAGGAGAGAGCCCTCTCGATCTGTTTGTTTAGATTAGATTCGTGCGCAAGGGATCTTTTCTGCCCGTGTGTTCCTGCGCGAGGCAGGTTTTCCCGCCTGAAGCCTGCGGGCCTAGCCTAAAGCGAGCAAGGACGCCTAAGCGGATGATCTGGACGAAACACCTAAAGCGGACGCTTTACTGACCTGTCTAAGGCGAGGTCGACACCTCGTCTCCTGGGAGCGCTCTGACGCTTAAGCGACGCTTTAAAACCAGTAAGCTAGGCGTGCACAAGGTCCTGACAGGCGTCTACTACATTCCCAGGCTCCGCAACATCGTGAGCCTGCGGTAGCTAGACGAAAACAGCGCTGCCATCCACATCAAGTGAGGAATCCTTCGTATCTGGGACAAGCAAGAGCGTCTTCTTGCCTCGGTGCCACGTGAACGCAACCGGCTATATGTGGTGCACTTCAACATCACTCACCCTATGTGCCTTGCCGCACGCCACGATGTTGTGGCCTGGCGATGGCATGATAGGTTTGGCCACATCTCCTTCCACACGCTGAGACGCATGTCTCGCAACAAAATGGTGTGGGCTGCCGGAGCGTGAGCATATTGGCCAGCTCTGGAATGCCTTCATCACCACTGATGTAGGACCAAGTCCTAGGTTTGCCTGATCTTCACGAATTGGAGGTGGATTTGAGGAAGAACATGAAGAACACAAGGAGAAATTGGGAAGTACAAGAGAAAGACACTCTGTTGGAGAAGATCCACACAAAAGTACTCAAATCACAAGGCAAACTGATGGATCTCAAGCATTCAACAACAAGAAAGGAAAGTAAAGATAACTAGGTAAAAAAAGGGCAACCCAGTGCATGTAGCTCCCGCTTGCGCAGGGTCCGGGGAAGGGTCCGACCACTTTGGGTCTATTGCACGCATGATCTTTCCCTACATTTACGCAAGAGGCTGTTTCGGGACTTGAACCCGCGACCTCATGGTCACAAGGCAGCAGCTTGACCACTGCGCCAAGGCTCCCCTTCTAAAGATAACTAGGTAGTTCTTCACAAATCTCTAAGAAGTGAGGTCTTGAGAGATAGATGTTCCCCAAATCTCTAGGTGAGATGGAGGTCTTGGTAATCCCTTGGGATTCTTCTCCCAATGGAGGCCTTGGTCTCCAGTGGAGAAGGTAGATGAGCAAAGCTCTCTCAAGTAGTTCTAACATGCTTTGCTAACCCTAAAATGGAGGGGAGGAGGTATATATAGGTCCAATGGGCTTTTCCCAAATTCTGCATGCAGGCTGGCTGGACGTCGAGGTTCATGGTCAGATGTTCGGGCCTCGGCTGGACCGGTCAGGTAGCTGGCCGGACGTCCGGAGGCTGATGCTCGTCTCGCCTGGCGACTTCCTCGGCACAGGCTCCAGGGGTTGGACGTCCGGGTAGCAAGGTGGACGTCTGGCATAACCGAAAACGAGACTTATGTAGCGGTCTCCTCAAGCCGGATGTCTGAACAGTCCGAGTTGCTGTCCGGACGTCCGTCTACTGTAGCATCGGCAACACTTCTTCCTCTACTTTCTTTCGTCTCCGCTTCCAAGCTTCCCTCGCGGATGGTGTAGGTGTACTCTTGTGCTTGTAGTCGTCCTCGTCATGTGAAGCTCTGCTCAAACCTATACATGCACAAAGGAGGGTCAAGTAGTATACCATCCTCAAAGGGAACAAGTAAACACGCAAAAAGGATAAGTTTCATCTTAGTATATGCAATGCGCGTGTCCCTTGGCGATGGAGCCAAAGCCACGCAAAAAGGATAAGTTTCCGCACCAACCAGCAAGCTTCGGCGCACTCCCTTTCCCAAGAAGGCGAACTTCAGGGCTGAAGGAGGCCTCGAACTCGTCCATGGAACCGATGGCGGTCGTCGCTATTTCCTGCTGCTGGTTGATGACTGCACCATTGTTTCAATTCAGCGAGTCCAAGCGGTGGCTGAAGCAGAGTGTGGATGGCCATTCCATGTCTTCCGCACCAATCAGCCCTGCAACCGATGGCGGTCGTCGCTATTTCCTGCTGCTGGTTGATGACTGCACCGTTGCTTCAATTCAGTGAGTCCAAGCGGTGGCTGAAGCAGAGTGTGGACGGCCATTCCATGTCTTCCACACCAACAGTGGCGGCGAATTCACCTCGTTGGAGTTTGCACACCATTGTGAGGAGCAGAGTGTGCAACGTCAGTTCATGTTGCCCTTTTCCCCACAGCAGAATGTGGAATGCGGAATCAGACTGTCGTTGCCACTGCTCATGCCCTGTTGAAACAAAGGAAGTTGCCAGCAAAATTTTGGGGGGAGGCGGTCACAACTGCAGTTTTCCTGCTGAATCGAGCCCCGACCAAAAGTATGGCTGGCATGACGGCCACGGGAGGAAGCCTGCTGTCCAGCACCTGCGCACCTTTGGGCGTGTGGTGTACGTCAAGGACGTACGCCCTCAGCTTCGCAAGCCCGATGATCGCAGCTCAGCTATGGTCTTCATCGGCTACGACGAGCGCGTCAAGGGCTACTGCACATACGAACAAGCATGTCCATATCACTTGTGATGTCATCTTTGATGAAGAGGCCAGCTGGGATTGGACGGCCGTGCAGTGACTTCATCATCATGAAGATCCAGCAAGCTGCTCCTTCCACACCAAGTGCAGCTGCAGGGGGAGCACCTTCCCCTGTTCCTGCACCATCTCCTGCTGCACAGCCATCTCCAGCATCGCTGCCAACAACATCAAGCCAATCTCCATAGGCAACGCAGCTTGAGTTCATGTCACCGCCACCTGATGACAACGAGCGGTTGGACACAACCCATGATGACACACTGCTGCGCTATCGGAGCATTGACAAGGTGATTGGCAACACCCTTGTTGTATAGTCGAGCTCGTCGACGACACACTCTAGCTTGTGTGTGAAGGAGAGCCGAGCTCCTTTGACGAGGCTGAGCGCGACGCAGCATGGCGTGCAGCCATGAAGGAAGAAATGAACACCGTGCAGCGGAATGGCACCTGGGAGCTTTTGGATCTACCATGCGGCCATCACCCAATTGGCCTGCGTTGGGTCTTCAAGTTGAAGATGAACGAGGCCGGCGCCATCATCAAACACAAGGCACGGCTCGTGGTATTCGTTGCAACAAGCTTGGGGTCGACTTGATGAAGTCTTCGCCCCCGTCGCACGAGTCCGTTCGCCTTCTCCTCGCACTCGCTACCCATGAGGGGTGGCCGATCCACCACATGGACGTAAAATCTGCATTTCTGAATGGAGTGCTGGAGGAGGAGGTCTATGTGTCACAGCCGCCTGGGTTCATCATCACAGGGCAGGATAGCAAGGGTGCTTTGTCTGAAGAAGGCGCTATATGGACTGCGCCAAACCCCGTGCGCATGGAATTCGCGCCTTGAAGCCATGCTGAAGAGCCTTGGCTTTGAGCAGAGCGCCCATGACCACACTGTCTATGGACGCGGGCATGACAGGGCGCACCTGCTCATTGACATCTAACGTCGACGATCTGGTGATCACCGGATCAGGCCATGATGAGATCACCCGATTCAAGGAAGAAATGAAGAAGGAAGTACTCATGAGTGATCTGGGGCTCCTCTCTTCTACCTAGGATTGCGGTACACCAAGGCAGAGATGGAATCACTTGATCAGGGAAACTACGCCGCACACATCCTCGACATTGCTGGGCTGAGGAACTGCAATCCCACACCCACACCCACACCCATGGAGGAGCGACTCAAATTTAGTCGTGAGAGCACAGCACATGAGATTGATGCCACAACATACCTGCGGATCATTGGAAGTCTGTGGTACCTCGTCCACACGAGGCCTGATCTCGCCTTCTTGGTAGGTTATGTGAGCAGATTCATGGAGCGCCACCACAGTGGGAGCACATGGACGCCCGTGAAGCGGCTGCTGCGCTACACAATCGACTATGGTCTCTCCTACCCACGTGGTTCTGGAGGCAAAACTTGTTGGATATTCAGACAGTGACCACACCGGCGACGTCGACACAAGGAAGAGCGCCGACAGGCTGATAAGCTGGCAATCAGCCAGGCAGCGAGTTGTGGATGCATCTTGCTGTGAAGCAGAGTTTGTCACTGCAGCAATGGTGGCAACCCAAGCCATTTGGCTAGCACGGTTGCTCGGTGATCTGAAGGGGGAGAAAGCGGACACCTTCAAGCTGAAGATGGACATGTCCGCACTGGCACTCAGCAAGAACCCAGTTTTCCATGAGCAGAGCAAGCATATCGACGTCAGGTATCGTTTCATCCGCGATTGCGTGGAGAATGGGTGCATCTCTACTGATTTTGTTGGCACCAAGAACCAGCTCGCAGACATCCTAATGAAGGGATTAGGGCGAGTCTGTTTCCATGAGCTCACCACAAGGATTGAATGGTTAAGATCAGTGCCAAGTAGACACAAGGATTAGAGGGAGACATACTCAAACTTTGTTACGAAACAAAGATACATAACTGATCATGATAAATCATTTTCAACTACTCTGGGTTTGCTCGCCATTGCTTTTATTTTTTTTCTGGGTTCTGCATGTGGCATTTGTTTGTGCTTGGTTTCGTGAGTGATTTTTTAGGAAGTGATAAGTTAGTTTGTTAATTTTCGTTTGAGATTTTTTTAGCAAGATAAAAGGAAACAGGGAGGTGTGTGTGGACGAACCACCGTCAACTCCCATTTAATAGCAAAGAGATGGCAAATCTGGAAAGAGCCAGTGCATACTGGTGTAAAATTAAAGAGATATATCAAATAGCATGTCATTTTTAACAAGGATTGCTAGTATTGCAGAGTTTGGTCGATCATGCCGATGCTTGGCCATTCAAAGAGCCGGTGGATTCACGTGATGTTCCAGATTACTATGATATTATCAAAGATCCTATTGGTGAGCTTAAATGATTTATTGGCTCTATTTGCTTGTGTCATCCACCATCTGAAAGATCTGTATCGTGCTAGTTTAAGTTTTTTTTTGACTATGTCGTGCTAGTTTAAGTTGATCAGTTGCTGAGCACAAGCTTGCCTGCAGATTTGAAGACAATGTCCAGAAGAGTCGAGTCGGAGCAGTATTATGTGACCTTAGAGATGTTTGTAGCCGACTTAAAGAGAATGTTCATTAATGCGAGAACCTACAACTCTCCTGATACGATCTATTTCAAATGCTCCACACGGTGAGTAACTAATATAGTTGTCGCTGCATATCCAGTGATCACCCTGCCTGTCAGGGGTATTTATGTTATCTCCGAATATTCCTTCTGGCGGAGTTTGAAACCACACACTAATGGTGGTTTACATAGTTGTTTCTGCTTTATTCGTTTTCTGTGCATCTTTCAAGTTGGTATACTCAGTAATGTCCTCAGCCAGCTGGGTTTGAGAACATCGTCAGTTTTTAGATCTCAGCACCCAGCTTCTTGTGTTAATTGCTTTTGTTCATTTTGATCATGCAGGCTCGAGGCCTACTTCACAAATAGAATCCAATCTCACCTTGCCCAGGCTGCGTCAACCAAGAACTAGACTGATTTTGGGCGCATTGGGTAGTCACTTGTTATGCCGTCCAGCATTTGTTTACTATTAATGCAGCATCGTCTCATGATTTTACTTGGTCAAAGTTCAAAACTATCACTCTTTAGGCTCATGGAATACTAGTTGTCCGAGAGAAGCTAATGTTGTTGCGCATGAATTAGCCAAAATAGCTGGATCGTCGTTTTGTGAGGAGTGGACTGAAGATGCTCCTAATGAGCTACTTCCTCTATTGATCAAAGGTGTAAACCTGGTTACTACTCCCTCCGTCCCATAATGTAAGACGTATCTGGACATCAGTGTATGTCTTACATTATGGGACAGAGGGCGTAGTTAATAAAGAGGAAATAAAGTTATCAAAAACAGAAAAACGTCTTCCTCCTCACCAAAATAATTCTTGATATTTTTGTTTGAAGCCATCTGCCTATGTTGAGGAAGCTCCTGAAATCTCTTCTCAGATCTGTTTCAGACAGTTTTTGAATCAGACCAAACCTGAACCAAGGTGAAGGTGAGACGTTGATATCAATCCAAAAATGGGAAGCAGTGGGTATCAATTTAGTCTGGCTTACATTTTTTTAAAGGGTAGTCTGGCTTACATATTGATTTCGTGTATGTCCTGAGAACATGTCAGATTTTGATCTAGCCTCTTCCTCTCGGAGCTCGTACTGAAATGATGAATTTCTCAAAGGTATAAGAAAAAATGTTGTTGTTTTAGTTTTATTTTGAAACAAGGCATCATTGATTAAGGAATCCCAAACTCTGCGTTTGAAGTTAAAATACGTTTGGAGTTTCTCGCAAAATAGACCATGAGATGGTGGTGAACTTGTTGTGTATGGAACCAAAACAAGCAATGGGTGTGGAAAGGGTTACCGAAGATGTTGCGGAGCACCCGGGTCATCACCATGACTTTGGCTCCACAGCCAAGTGACACGCGGATTATACGTGCTAACATGAATCCTATCATTTATCATATTACATGATGATATACTACTTGACCACCTTTGTGCATATATAGGTTTAAATGGAGTTTCACATGTAGGGGTGAAACCAGACAGGCTTCAGATGGATAATCCTTATACTGTATCCTATTTCATATTTTTTGATTAGATTTAGAAGCGGAGCAGATGTGGATTTGCAGCGTTCCTCTCATTGTGCTCCTTCATCCTTGTAATTGGAGCTTGTCCGTGATTCTGATCATCTCCGAGAGGGTCTTGTTGGTACCTAAGCACACATAGCATTCCGGATTGAGGTAGTAGCCATGTCTCACGTGGGTCATACGGATGTCACTAATGAGAGATGTCGCCTTGGTCTTGAGAGCTCTTGCACGTGCTTGTGTCATCGGTCCACTTGGCGCTTGAAGAGACGGAGGTAGGTCCATGGGGATGACCGTAGAATGCTCCGGATCACCCCCTTGGGAAAGATCCGACCTCGGATCGAAAACCTCATCACCATGGAAGGGAGATAGATACTTGACATTGAATATGTCGCTCACGTTGTACTTGTCGCGTGGTATGTCAATCTTGTAGGCGTTGTTGTTGTAGTGCTAGCACCTTGAGGCAGTCCATCGATGGGAGGTAGTAGTTTGGACCTTCGTTCATTGGGGAAGCGGTCTTTTAGGAGGTGTAGCCACACAAGATCTTGAGGTTAAATAGCGTGGGGTGCTTGGTGATGTTGATCTTGGTCGCGAGTCGTTGTACTTGGTGTTCGATGGTGTGTCTTGTATCTTCATGCATCTTTTTGAGATAGCTCGCTGGTGCACTGGCGCCCATGTTGATGCGCTCTTGTAGTTGTAGCGGTAGGATGTCCAATGGACAACGGGTTGAATCCGTAGACGACCTCGAAGGGGGACTTGCCGGTAGTAGAGTGTCTTGCTTGATTGTAGGCGTACTCGGCGATGGGTAAGCATTCCTCCCATTCCTTGATGTTCTTCTTGATTAACATGCGGAGGAGAGTAGATAATGGTTGGTGCCCTCTGTTTGGCCGTTGATTTGTGGATGGTATGCCAATGAGAAGAGTAGCTTGATTCCGAGCTTGGCGCATAGTGTCTTCCAAAAGTAGCTTAGGAACTTGACATCTTGGTCTGACACAATTGTTTTGGGCACTCCATGCAATCTCAAGATTTCCCTACAAAAGAGATTTGATTTCACATCGTCTATCTTGTTGCACGGGATAAAGTGTGCTATCTTAAAGAAACGGTCCACAACAACAAATACCGAGTCTTTGCCATTTTGAGTTCATGGCAAAGTAAGCACAAAATCCATAATAATGTCTTCCCATGGGTGATATGGAATAGAAGTGGCATATTGAGACCATGGGATTGAGCGATAGACTTAGCTTTGCGACATGTAGAGCATCGGTTGGTGTGGTGTCAGACGTCGCGAAACATCTTTGGGCCACAAGTAGTTGTTCGAGAGCGTGGCATTAGTCTTGTTGCGGCTGAAGTGTCCCATTAGTCCTCCACCACGAGCTTCTTGCAAAAGCAACATAGAAGAGAAGACTCGGGTATGCAAAGCTTGTTAGTCCGCATAAGGTAGCCATCTTTGAGGTAATATCGCTCCCAAAATTGTTTTGCTTGGCACTTAGCATAAGGAGTTGCAAATGAAACATCATGCGCATACAAGTCTTTAATGTGCTCAAACCTATGACATTCAATTCAAGTTGAGTTTTTTGCGAGGTCGATTCAAGTTGAGTTACAAGCATGCATACAAGTCTTTAATGTGCTCAAACCTATGACATTCAATTCAAGTTGAGTTTTTTTGCAAGGTCAATTCAAGTTGAGTTACAAGCATGCATTTGCGAGAAAGGGCGTCCGTCACAACATTTTCCTTACCTTTGGTGTACTTGATCACATAAGGAAATGGCTCAATGAACTCACACCATTTGGCATGTTGCTTGTTCAATTTTTTTGACCCTTAAGGTATTTAAGCATCTCATGATTTGTATGGATGACAAATTCATGAGGATGAAGATAATGTTCCCTCACATGCAAGACTCTCACTAAGGCATATAACTCCTTGTCATAAATGGGGTAATTAAGTTGCGCTCCGGAAAGTTTCTCGCTAAAACTATGCGATTGGACGCTTCTCTTGCATTAACACGCCACCCATGCCATTACTAGTAGTGTCGCAATGCTACTTCAAAAGTTTTATCAAAGTTGGGTAATGCAAGCAATGGAGCATGCGTAAGCAAGTTTTTAAGCTCATGGAATGCTGTGTCTTGGGAAGGTCCCGAAACAAATGGTGCATTATTCTTACTCAATGCGTGTAATGGTGATGCAATAGCGCTAAAGTCCTTAACGAATCTAATGATAGAAACCAAGCTAGGCCAAGGAAACTACGCACTTATTCCAAATTAATTGGTTGTGGCCAAGTTTTAATATCTTCAATTTTAGACTCATTAACTTGAACACCCTTAGAGGAAACAACAAATCCTAAGAATAAACATCGACACCAAAAGTGCTCTTTTCCATGTTAGCATAAAGTCGCTCGTTTCTAAGAACTTGCAAGACATCCCTAAGATGTATGACATGATCTTCAAGAGATTCGCTAAACACAAGTATATCATCAAAGTATATCACAACACATATACCAATATATTTGCGAAGAACCTAATGCATCAGATGCATAAAAGTGCTAGGTGCTTTCGATAAGCCCATAGGCATGACTTACCATTCATATAAGCCAAATTTGGTTTTGGTAGCCATTTTAGATTCATCACCCTGTTGAATGCGAATTTGATAGTAGCCACTTTTAAGGTCAATTTTTGAGAAAATGGTGGCGCCGCTAAGTTCATCTAGCATATCATCAAGGTGTGGAATGGGGTATCAATGCTGATATCATTTATGGGACGACAATTGGAACACATGCAATAACTACCATCTCTTTTAGGCACAAGAATAACCGAAACGACACATGGACTTACGCTCTTGCGTACATACCCATTCTCCATGAGATATTGGACTTGCTGTTGGATCTCTTTTGTCTCATCGGGGTTGACGCGGTATGGTGCCTTGTTCAATTGAAGGTCTTGCGGGAATGAGGTCGATCACGGTGTTCGATTCTGCCCGGAGGAAGTCCGGGAGGTAGCTCATCGGGAAATATGTCCTTGAACCTGCAATAAACAAGACAACACCAAAGGTAGATGTCGTGAAGTATTAGTCCTCACCACTTCATCTTTGCACACAATTACAAAGTAAAGAACACTCCATGGGCTCTCACTCACATCCCTCATGTCTCTTTTGGTGGCTAAAAAGCACTAAGTTTTTCTTGTCGCTCATCAAGGAGTCACTCAATTTTGGCTTATGGCGCTCACTCTCTTTTGGGTGGTTCACTCGCTCACTATTCTCTCCATGATGGTTTGAAGCTTGCTTATCAGCGATCACTTGACTTGGCGACATGGGCGAGAAGCGTACTCCTTGCCCTTCATCTTGAAGCTATATTGATTGGTCCATCTGTTGTGGATGACACCTGCGTAATTGCCAAGGTAAATGCGTAGGAGAAGGTGGCATACAAACATGGGAACCACATCACACCCCAATGTGTCTACGCACGCGCCAATCTTGAAGGATACATGAATGGTGTGCTCCACTTAAATGTATGCTCGAGTCGCTAAGCCATTGGACCTTGTATGGGTGAGAGTGCTTCGTCTTGACCAATTGTAGCTTGGTACATAGCTCGCCGCTTGCCAAGTTGTGGCAACTTTCGATGTCGATGATGACCTTGACGGAGCGTCCATTGATGCCCGCTTTGGTATGGAAGATATGGCATATTGATCGTCATCTTGTTGGTGTTGGAGTGTCAAGACCCTAGAGACAACTAGAGCAGGGCTCGAATCATTGTCACAAAAGACTTGAGCGTCTTCATCCTCATTTACTTGACGGTGCATGGCAACGTGCTCAAGCACTTCCATTTCTTCTTCGCTCATAGAGTCGTAGGTTGCCATAAATCGTTGAAAGCGATCATGGTGCGCCGAGTTGGCCACTCAAATGTCTTGTGGCCTCGGCCTTGGCATGTGAAACATTGGATGGAACTCGTCTTGATAGTCTCATTCGTTGGAGTATGTGATGATGAAGCTCTTGGCTAATAGTTTCTTGTAGGAGGAGGACGACTCGAAGATGTTGAAGGTTTCTTGTAGCTTGACCTGTCACTGATGCTTGGTTTAGCTATAGTCATGGTAGACGGTGTCATAGTCGTTGAAGTTTGAGTGTATGAACTATAGGTCTTGGAAGAGTACTTGGTGTACTTGTAGTCATCTTGCACTTGTCGCTCCGCCTTGGTACCTTGGTGCACTAACTCAAGGAGGTTGTTGTACGGTTGGAAATCCATGATTTTCTTGATGGGATGGTTTAGTCCATTCAAGAAACGTGCCATAGTTTGCTCCTTATCTTCATGACATTGGCTCATATCATTGAAATCTTTATTTCTTTATAGTATTCTTCAATGGACTTTGACGCGGAGCATCCCAAGATCATCCCCATGGACCTACCGTCGTGTCACCAAGTGGCAAGTGGACCTATGACACGTGCACATGCAAGAGCTCTCGAGACCGAGGTGACATCTCTCTCGCAATTCCTCTTTGAAACACATGAGACATGGATACTACCTCAAGCGGAGACACTTTGCATACTCAGGTACCAAGGAGTTAGCCATGGCGAAGCTAAGGAGCAAGTACGATCGAGGGAGAAAGTCATACGCGAAGACGAAGAAGAAACGGAGCAAGACGGAGCTTGCCCGAATGATCCGGACCGGTGCCCGGATGATAAGGACGATGCCCGGACGATACGACCCATGATCCGGATGATCCGGGCACCGAGCCTGAAGACTATAGCAAGCCTCCAAGCAAAGCCGGATCATCCGGACCAATGCCCAGATCATCCGGACCAGCCCGGACGTTCAGACGCTAACCCGAATATCCGGACCCCCTACAACACGATGCCTCCGGATGGTCGCCCAGATCATTCGAACGGTCGCTCGGATCATCCGGACTCCCAAAGCTCGGATCATTCGGACCACCATCTGGATCATCCAGACTCCACCTACGTGTGTGACTTGGGCCAAGGCCCGTGTACCCCTTCGCCCCCCTAGACTATATATACTCCAACTCCGCCCAAAAATTAGGGTTAGCATTGTGATAGCTCATTTTGGAGATAGAGCCTTGCTCATCAACTTGGACCCCTACTCAATCGGAGACCAAGGCCTCCTAGGAGAAGATCCCCCATGTGGATTCAAGACCCCCTTGTGGGAATCCCCTAGTGGATTCAAGACCTCTTTTCTCACAGATTGGGATGAGCTAGCTACCGTGTATCCTCCTTTGTTGTATTTGGACCTTTGTCACCCAATTGTGAAGACGGAATATCTAGTCGACCTTCAGTGCCCATGAGAGGTAGTCTTCAGGATCGTTGCTTCCAGAGAACTTAGGCATGTTGAAATTGAGCTTCCCGTAGCGCCGCTCTTCGTTGTGTTCGGGTCAATGGCGATGATGCTCTTGCCGCGTTTTAGGGTCTTCAACCGCTTGCTCCTCATGCTCCGCTTGATTAGCTTGACGTTTAGGCCGTGGAATTCTTGCATGGTTCCTCATTTCTTAGCGCTCCTCGATGCGTGCGACTTCTTCTTGTCGCTCTCGGCGGAGGACCTCTTCTTGTTCACGCACATGGCAATTGCGCTTGTTGACAGTGTGGGTTGCTTCACATAGAGCACGTTGGGCTTCAAGGGCTTGTTCCTCACGGCGTTGTTGCTCTTATCGAAGGGCATCACCATCTTGGTTTTCTTGTTTTTGTTGTTAGCGGCGTTGAGCTTGCTCTTGTTCCATGGGATCATTTGCTTGGCGACGATGTTGTCCACGTTCCTGAAGGCGGTCTTGTAAACCATTGCCATGAAATGGGTTTTGTGGAGCTTGATGATCTCCATGGTCTCGACGATGATGCAGACAATCTCGGGGAAGACTTGTATCTGAAGAAGTGTCCGAAGAGTGTATACTTGAGTGGCGCGCCGTCTTGATGATGACGATGTTGTAGAAGAGCGGTTGAACATCAAGGCATGGAAGTCTTCCATTTGTGACGATAACTTGTAGTCAAGGTAGTCCTATGTCCGTCATTCGAATTGTCGCAATTCGGTGGCGAAGTTAATCGATCACGGTCGCCCAAAGCTTCATTCTCTTGATGCAAAGCTCTATGTGCTGTTGAATAGTTGATTCTTGGTGACATGGTTGTTCGGCTCCTCTTCTTGCTCAAATCGAATAGTGGGTTGGTAGAAATTCTTGGTCTATCCATCATCTCAAGCAAATATGTGAGTTGAAGAAAAGAAAGAACTAGACCAAATGTACCTTATCCGATGTTGAAGATGGACCAATGATCACCCAATATGGTATTATGGAAGTAGCACAATTGGTACCAGATCTTGTCAATCTCACACCTACACAATTAAAGATTTTGGAGTAGCTTGGTGAGTATGGGGGCACAAAATTTATGCAATTATTAGCAAGATTCAATAATGTTGAAAGAGATTCACAAATTTGCAAGCGAAACACGTAAACAAATAGCAATATGTGGCACACAGAAACGCACACACGGATACATGGGGTCGTGGAACAAAGAAATGAGCTCAAAATGTGGAATCCATGGAAAACGCTCGTGTTGCACAATGCTAGAGAGACGCTAGCATGATTGCTTAATAGGCAAGATACGACACTTGTGCACAACCTATGAGAAACAAAACGTAACGACTTCTATCCCAAGTATGGTATTTATGTATGATTCCTGGTGATTCTCTCACGATGATCCAAGATGATCGAATATGGCAATTTGATATGCAACGTGGCGATGCTATGGCTATTGCTTACAAGCTCTTTGTTTTCTCTTTGCTTAAAAGCTTTTCTATTTTTTTTGTTATTGCCACTTATGCGAAAATGATCAAACCAAGATAGAACTCGTGTATATGCGGGAACAATGTATGACACAAGAGATGATACAAAGATATATGCACGCTATGATAGCTATGCAGAACAAGTGTCACTAATGTGCACAAGTAGCGTTGCCCGCAATACTCAAATGGCTAGTCTCGATAGGGAAATGACGCAAAATGGGCTCGGGTTTAATAATGCAATGGCAAAGGAGACGCACAAGTGCTGTTGTCGAGGTTACTGTCCTTGCTTACGGCTAGGGTGTCAAAATGGTGAAGTGGTCGTTGTCGATGACGAATTCGTGGCAAAAAGTGATGTTGTCGAGGTTACCGTCCCTAAGCAGCCGAAACATGTTAGGAAACAGAAATTGCAACTCAAGTTCTTAGATGGTAAAACGTGTCAAAATTTACAGCAGTGATGGCGGAAGCTGCGATGGTGTGGCGGAAGCGGTGGTGGTTTGCGGAAGAGTTGGTGGAAACCCGGTCAGAATTGGCGAAAATTTTGTAAAAATGGTGGTGGTGGAGGCGGTCATGGCTACCAGGCGTCGGATGTCCGGGCGTCGGGCCGGATGTCCCGGGACACCAATTTGGAGACGTCCGGGTCTCGATCTGTGGGCGAACTTCGTGGAAAAAGAAAAATTCGAGCAAAATTACAGCGAATTTCGTGGATGGAAATTGGGGAAAAGGTGTGGGGAAGCTAGATGCACTCGAAACACATCAAATCCATGGATTAAAACCAACAAAACATCATCCAACCAACATATCACAGATTTTTTTGGTATGGCTATTTTTGTGGTGATTTTCGAAATTGGGACAAAACAAAGCAAAATTAGGCTAGAAAAATGATGGTGGAGGCTCCAAAATGGTGATAAACTTGGGTCATGATACCAAGATGATGTGGAGTTGGGCCAATCTTTCACGAAATGGAGGGGATCCCTCGATGAACACGAAGAAGACGAGAGAAAAACACTTAGACAACAAGATCCAAGTCAAGCATGTGCTAAATCCACATACAGCTAGGGGAGATACATGATCCAAAGTCAACGCAAGAGGATACAAAGGGTAGCTAGTTCATCCCAATCCTTGAAGGAGAGAGGTCTTGAATCCAAGGAGGGTCTTCCCATGAAGGGGTCTTGAATCCACTTGGGGGATCTTCTCACATCACTACTAGGGAAAACCTTTTACACAGAATCTTAGCAACATCGCGGCACAAAAAGAGGCGCTACTGCTAATTAGCAGTAGCGAGGTTATGAAAAGCACGCTATTGATGAAAATTTAGCGATGGCGTGATGGCTAAACGCTGCTACAAAAATGTACCGACAAGTACCCAACAACCTAAGTTTACCGGTAGCGGTGTCAGATCTGGCGCTACTGCTAATGCAATAGTAGTAAGCGCCGCTTTTTAGTCACATCGTTGTCGCTAATTTTGAAATTGTCCACACGTTTGGCCCGTTTAAGCGAAGAGCGTCGAGAAAAAGCTGCCGCTGCTGCTACTCGCTTAGCAGATGGCCGCTTTTCCTCCAGCTCTTTGCTAAGGCGCAGACTCCACCACCTTTCCCCACTGCCCTCCCTCCCCCATCTCCTCTCCTCCCTTTCCCCTACCTCCCACATCCTCCCTCTCTCACTCTTCTTCTTCCTCAATACTTCTCCCCCCATTACTCTCCCTCTTCTACCTACCTTTCTCTCTCTTCATTACTTCTAGCTAACTACACCACCTCCTTTAATGTACCTCCTTTCTCTTTTTCCTTCCCCCTCCACTAGTTGAAGTTGTCTCCTCCCAAATTAGCTAGCTAGGTAGATGTAGCATTTAGTCAAGTGACCTATTTGCCCCCTAACTAGATATATCTTTGTCAAGAAGAGCTTTGTGCACTTTTGATCTCCCTAGATCATCATCTCCCACCGTGTGCTCGATCTCGAGATAGAGGTGATTAAAATTTCATGCTTTTGCAAAATGGAAATATGTGTATGTGTGTGATATGATAATTGGGCAATATGATGGAAATTGTGTGTGTGGCATGAGTTGGCCAAATTGTGCTTTTGAGTTGCCTATGTTTTGCCGAAATGTCGATTTATTTCGTTTGGTAATTCGGCAAACTCTAGATCTATATATGTCCTATTTTTAGGAAGGTCATGCGAATTTTTGTATGACTTTGATGCATGCACGCATTTTTATAATCAATTTGTTTATTATTACCGTGCAAACGTTCATGATGGTCAGTGGAACGATGGTGGACAGGTGGTTGCGGTCGGCGGTGCAGGACATGGAAGAAAATAACCGGACAGAGGTTTTATGTCCGTGTCGAAAATGCAAAGGAATAGTTTGGCTCGACCCCTATGGCGATATGGTCGTGTCGAAGCGCACCTGCTCATGACTGGTTTCATGGATGGCTATACTCGGTGGATAATTGAAGATGAGGATGACGATGTTGAGGACGCCAATGGGGCAGGCAATGATGACACGGGGCAAGACGAAGAGATGATCGATAATGGTGGCGGGGAAGAGGCCGGACATGGCGGCAGAGAAGGGGCCGAACATGGCGGAGGAAGGGGCCGGACATGGCGGCGGAAGAGAACGGCGTGGACTCCACATAGCAGGAGTTCGTCGGTACTAAGTTCAATCGTCTTGGGACCCTCATGTTCAAGCACCGCTTCACAAGGAGACAAGAAATCTTGAGAGAGCTGCTTCTAGAGAGGAGGCTAAGGCTGGAGCAAGCGGTGGTAGACTCAAACACTCCATTGTATGATGGTTGCAATGCTTTGAGGTGACCCGCTTGAGTTTCACGCTCCAACTCCACGAAGACGAAGGCTAAAACAAATGGACCGACACTAGCCTTGATGAGCATCTCAAGTACCTAAAGGATGTTCTTCCCCAAGGGGAATCTATGTCCTACTAGTGTTGATGAGGCCAAGAAGATCGTGTGCCCTCTTGATCTGCCGCACGTTAGATACCATGCATGCATTAACGATTGCATAATTTATCGGAAGGAGCACATGGAAAAAATAAGCCGTCCGGTGTGCAATGCTTCTCGATACAAGAAGGCCGGGAAGAAATGTCCCCAGAAAGTTGTATGGTACTTACCGATCACTCCCGTCTCCATGGTATTTTGTAGATCCCAAGGAAGCAAAGCTAATGTCTTGCACGCGGAGAGGAAGAAGCCCGACGATGGAGATGATCCGAAGCCGAGGCACGTCAAGGATGGAAGCCCGGTGGAGAGCGCTGAACAGCTTCTATCGGGTATTTTTGAATGTGATGCAAGGAACATCGTGCCGATGGGTGTACCGATGGCATGAATCCGTTTGGCAACTGAACACCAACCATAGCACATGGCCCGTGTTTGTATGGATGTACAACCTCCCCCACAGGTTGTGCATGAAGTCGAAGTACATTCACATGAGCATGCTTATTCAAGGGCGAAACAACCAGGAAATAATATTAATTTTTATCCGGGGCTACTTCAAGAGGAGTTAGACACGTTATGGAAAACACCGCCAAGACATGGGACGCCAACAAAGGCGTAGTATTTCTACATGATAGCGATGCCGATCACGACGGCGAGTGCCACGACTATCTGGTTACGGATATGTCGCAGGCCAGGTGTGCCATGGATATTGCGGATGCACGCGGTGCATGGATGATACGACGTCTGAGCAGCTAACGCGAAGGTGAAGCTTGCGGTCGAGAAAAAAGCAGCTGAGGACGCGAAAAAACAGGCGAGGAGAAAAATGAGTTGCTACGGTGACGATCAATGCAATTTGTAATTCTACCAGAAATGATTTTGCTACTAACTTGGTTCCAACTATCATCAACTGGATGAAGGAAAATCCAAACAAGACGGTACATGATTTCCCGTTGCCCAGTTTCGTCGGGAGCAACTCCATGAACAACACCACAACCGCACCATCACTTGCTCACGCAACCGGGCCTCCTCTCGCAGTCACTCCCGCTCATAGCAGCCCATCCTCAGTCTCTGGCGTGCTAGGTGGACCTTCATCTTTATTGAGCTCGGCCCAATCACGGTAATTACATGTCGCACCAAATATATATATATATATATATATATATATATATATATATATATATATATATATATATATATGTTTGCAGCCGTTTTGTTTGCCTTTTCGGATGTTTTACGCCACAGACATATGTGTTGCAGTCAAGAAACCCGGTGCACCATACTCTACTTGATCAAAGGCGGAAAGGTGGACATGGGAAAGGGATGATAATGAACCCGTTGCAACCCACGTTCCACAACCAAATTGATCTCACTGGGCACTTCAGGTTAGCTTGTCGATGTGAAATCGGGCACGAGGATTCGTCCTCGATGCGACATGTGGGAGAGGGCGGCAAGAGACCCCTCCGCTGGATTGGAAGTCAAGGGTTGGGTCTTGCTATGGCGAAGAATCTTATTCGTCTGGAGCCGAGCCCGAGAGCACATCAATAACCACACATCAACAAGCATGTGTGGAGACCACCACCCTGCCTACGCAATTACCAGCTCTGTAGTGCCGGGTGAGAGCGTGGCGACATGATGAAGGAGTGCAATAATGCTGGCTGATGTAATCGGTCCCGTAGAACGAAGAATGGATGATGAGAGGAGGTCGACCCTATAGGTTTCCTCAATACAAACAGCGTATGACTGTGACATAGATATGACGAGTCAACCATGTAATGAATCGGGCTATCGACAAGATGCTAATGATGATATGGATGATATGCCCGGGCGGGAAGGTCGTGGCAGGGATTGCAAAAGTATCTCTTCATGAAATCCTCACAGGACACTTTGAAGATCTTTGCCTCAACACAGGATCAACTAGCCGGGTCGTGACTGATGCTTAGCCCGAGAACAACTGGGCGGGGGGTTAAGGAAGGGTCCGGAAGGTGTGCCTAAGAAAAGGAGAGGAAGAGATCGGGAAGATAGCTGCCTCCAAACAAGCGGAGCACATAGCATGACCAGACGATGGATTCTCAAGAGTGTGTACCCGTGAAAGGTGCGGCCATGTTCCATCTCACGGGCGAGCCGATGTTATCACTGAAACAGCTGGAGGCACTATCAGGGGATCTCAGGAGACAGACGACCATGTCTTTGTCGAGAAAAGCCTACTAGCCTCAAAGGATCCAGGATATCCGACAGCGGCTCGTGTGCCTGAGGGGAAGTGCTACGTCGACACACGGCCCGCGGAGGTGTTCTTCCTGCGGTTTGACCATATCTTTGAGATGTTTCTGACAAGGTGGCTCGATTTTACAATCGTCCGCCTTTTTGTGCTACATATGAGCTCCTTACTACATGCACGAGTCTTTCTTGAGTCTCGGTGACTTTGAGTGTGAAACTGCTAGGGACTACCTCCAAAACTTCATGGTACAAAATAAGGACCAGGAAATTGTCCTCTTGCCTTGTCATCCAAAGTAAGTCAGTTCTGGACAACCCTTTCGTACATTACAATCATTCCTTCTCATCATATGGAGAATAATTTGAGGTGTCTTTTCCCGCAAAGAAGGCGCGCCGTCCTTATCGTTTCTTTACCCACGAGTCTCCCACGCCGTGTATTTCGACCCTTCCGTAGACTACGAGAAAAAGGACTACACCCACATAATGAATATTCTGGATGATGCTCTCCAAGGCTTCAACATTGGAGGTGGCCACATGCAGATCAGGAAACAAAGGAACAAGAAGATGGGTTTCGCGCATAAAACTAACTTCTGTCGTATCCATGTCCCAAAACCAAGCAAGAAAGATGGATTCTACATCGTCCATCTCATGATTGAGTTCGTGAGGATCACCAAAAGCTTCGCATGACAAGCAGAAATGATGATCATATCCACAAGTGGCTAGTATCTCATGGAGAAGCGGATTATAAACTTAGAGATAACTTCTTTCGCATCCAAAGGGACATTGCGATGATCATCATGAAAGAAGTCGTCGATGAGAAGGGGATGTTCCACCACGGCCCTATATCGCAAGCTGACGTCCGAACTCGCATAGGCATGGAACGTCTAGACCTCACGTCGTTCAAGAAGCTAGGGTCCATCCCCCGTGCCTTCCCTTCGTCCCCATTCTCCATCAACTGCCATGCCGAGCGGTCGTGGCCACGACAGTTCTTCTGTGGAGGCGACTAGGTCCTGCTCCCGCCGGAGAGCCGCGGCGGTTAAGGAAGAGCCAGACGCCCGTCGGACGAGGCCGCGGCCAGCGAGGCGGTCGAGGCAAAGGTGGGCGTGGAAGGGGGACACCCGCGTCGTCACCATCTCTGCCACCATCTCCTCCCACTTCATCGAGCGGCCATGTCGGGGACATGGCGCTGGAGTTCATCCTGCAGTTGTGTGAGCCACCACGTAGCCACCTCCGCCTTCCCGAGGCGTTCGCGAGGGTGCTGGAGATCGACCATCCGCCGAGGCTGAGGCTTCACATGAAGGGGTGTTGCAATGGCGACATGTGGGTGAACACAAGGTTCTCCGTCCCTCATGTAATGCTCCTTCGTCGTGGTTGGAAGACCTTCGCACGCGCCCACTTCTTGATGAAGGGGCACGTTCTCCTCTTCAAATTAGTGGAGAGCGACCTGCTCTCTGTCAAGGTCTTCGGACGCTCGGGACACAGGTTAGGGTGTTGCGCGGAGAGCTCGACTGATGACAAGAGCTCCTCCTCGAGCGACGGTGACGGGGAGGGGACTAGCGGGGAGGGTGACGTGGGCGGGTCCGACGTAGTACGCCCCGTCCCTAGGCGACGCTGGCGGCAGCACCATCTGCACCTGGCCTTCTTCCCGACAGGATGATCTGCTAGGGGCGGGGCAGTTCTTGGCAGCGGCTCCTCGAGGCAGCTCCTTGAACTTCTCGGGGCCACTGCTTCTGGCGGCTGGCGCTGGAAGGCTGGAGAAGACGAAGAAGGCGGGTGGCGGGCCGTCAAGTCGGAGTACGATGGCACCGACGCCTTCGTCTCGCATTGCCGGCCCGCTGCCTCATCTTTCGGCTTCTTCCCCGACACCATCACCACCAACCCTCACCTGGGCGGCTACCGGGATGTTCTTTTGGTATCTTCTGCTGCTCGTACCTCGCCTAGGCACTCTTTTTGCCCTGCCGCTATCCCGATCCGCTTCCTGAGGAGAGGGACAAGAAAGGGATTACGGGCATCTTATCTTTTTTTAGGTCTTAAGCCCGTGGGCACTTGTCGAATTTAGACTTTGTAACCCCTTGCTCATGTTTACATTCCGTATGAACTGTACTTGTTTAATCAATGTATTAATGAAAAAGGGTCATTGCCGGGTTCTTTTGTGCGTGAGCAAGGCCCAGACTAAGGAGCGAGTCCTTGTTATTTTAAACAAACAACGTCACCCGGCAACAAACCTTGCCGCCCTCCCGCATTATACCACGATTATACCCACACCCTTGGCGGGAGTAGGGGTAAAGCAGGATCGTGCCCTTCACTTGCCTCCCTTCCACCGCAACTACAACCAAACTACGGCACGAAGGGATTTTTGGGCATAGGAAGGAGGCGCGCAGTGGCATAGGAATGAATGAAGTTTCAGACGTTCAAGTTTCATATCAAAGCATAGCGGGGAGAGAAAACTTATCTGAATTTGCAGGCCCGGCAACCTCGGCTTCTGCCGAAGTCGGGAAATGTCGATTCGCCTTCTTTTCCTCCAAACAGCTCTGCGGCGATTGCACGTAGCTGCCGAACCAAGAGCGAATTTGGAAGAGATAGAAAGACATGCACTTGCCCTCTATGCTAGGGGTTAGTTCTTTGAGCACTATCAACCCTAACAGAGAGAGAGAATCAAAGCCTAGCATGCATGTTAAATTCTAGAGGCGCCCGGCGCTTTATTTATTTATCCGATGCTCGTGGTGCGTGCTCGGGCTTTGTACAAGGGGTTACATGCCTTTGCTTGGCAAGGCTTGTACAAAGTGGTCTGTAGGGAGGTCTAGAATCAAGGCCTTATGGGTAAAACTTGCGAAGATGTTCGATTTTCCAGGAGTTGCTCACTGGAATTCTATCTTCGGTCTCCAAGCGGACTGCGCCGGGCCTGGTGACTCGTATTACCCGATAAGGGCCTTCCTACTTAGGCGTCAACTTGTTGGAATTCTTGGCGGATTGAACTCGCCGAAGAACAAGGTCGCCTTCCTCAAGGCTTTGGGTATGAACCTTGCGGCTATGGTAGCGGTGCAAGGCTTGCTCGTCAAATGGCAGCTCGCTTAAGATACAAAGGCGATCTTCCTCAAGGAGCGTCACATCATCTTGGCGCAACTGCTCTTGGTCAAGCTCATCATAACCGAGCACTCGAGGTGACCCGTATATGAGTTCCGTGGGGAGAAGCTGCTTACGCCACATATGCGAGGAGCAAAGGGTGTCGGCGATGGCTCGATTTGGCGTCGTTTTGATCGACCAAAGAACCGTTGGCAACTCATCAACTCAGCGCCTTCCGCACTTGTGCAGCCTGTCAAAAGTCTTGGTCTTGAGGCCTCGCAACACCTCTGCATGTGCCCTCTCGGCCTGGACGTTATACAGGATGAGCAGCGAAGCAAAACAAACCTTCACGCCGAGGTCTTGGATATCTTTGCATAAAGGTGCGGCTCGTGAATCGTGTGTCTTGTTATGCTCGGCACACACCAAAATGGCAGACTAGCCCCTTGAAGAACTTCATGACTGATTGTGCTCTCACCTTTCTCACGGGTTCTACTTCCGGCCACTTTGTGAACTTGTCGATTGCGACGTACAAGTACTCAAAGCCCCCGACAGCATGGGGAAAGGGGCCCAGTATGTCGAGCCCCAGGCATCAAAAAATGGCCAGAAAGTGGGATTGTCTCAAGAGCTTGGGCTGGTTGATGAAGCTTCTTTGAATGGAATCGCACGCTTCACACTTGGTTACTAGTGCAATGCATCACGGAGAGCGGTGGGCGAAGAAACCTTGCGGAACGCTTTGCCGACAGGGCTTCTTGACCCTATGTGGGAGCCACACATGCCTCCATGTATCTCTGCCAACAGCTCCAGTCCGTCCTCCCGAGGAATGCACTTTAATTTCACGCCGTTCGGTCTCCTTCGGTATAGGGCATCATCCACAAACTGGTACATGCTGGACCGACGGGCTACTTTCTCTGCTTCTTCCCATTCCTCAGGGAGTTCCCCTGTGTGGAGGAAACAGACGGTATGATGTGCCATGCTGGAGCCTGGGGCACGACGACAAGGACTAAAGGCTCATCTTCGGCCGTAGGGGCTACGGCCAGGGGTTGAGGTCCTGCCGGAGGTTGCTGCCCCTCGGCAAGCTCGGGGCACCGACAGCAGCGTCCTGCCGGCGGCTCACAGGGCTTCGGCGGGAAAGTACTTACCGTGGCCCGCCTTCCCCGTTTATTCATCCTGTTGGCAGCTCAACGGATGGCTGGGCTAATCGAAGCACAAAGGTACCTGGTTCCACAAGCAACTTGAGGGCAACGCGTTTTGACAAGTCATCGACGATGCTGTTCTCTGCTCGGGAAACATGCTCCGCTTGTAGACCGTCAAAATGTTCCTCCAACTTCCTCACCTCATCCACATAAGCCTCCATCAACGGGCTCTGGTAGTCCTTGTTAACTTGCTTGACGACGAGCTGCGAATCACCTCTGATGATGAGATTCCTAATTTCGAGGTCTGCCACGATCCTGAGACCGGCAAGCAATCCCTCGTACTCTGCCGTGTTGTTTTTTGATTTTTCCCGGGGAAAGTGCATCTGGAGCACGTACTTGAGGCGCTCTCCAGTGGGTGCAACGAGTAGCACGCCGGCACCAGCACCTTGCAGCGAGAAAGCCCCATCAAAGTACATGATCCAATCACGACTCGTCTCCTTGCCGGGAAGGGTGGTCTCTTGTATCTCCTCGTCGGGCGTTGAGGTCCTTTCTGCTATGAACTCCGCCAAGGCTCGGCTCTTGATTGTTGAAGTACTTTCAAACTTGAGGCCAAAGCTTGACAGCTCCAATGCCCATTCCACAATCCTCCCAGTTGCATCCGGGTTGTGCAGGATTCGTTGCAAAGGAAGGCGGGTGACGACGGTGATCTCGTGTGCTTGGAAATAGTGACGCAGCTTTCTCGAGGCCATAAGAAGGCCGAAAAGTAGCTTCTGCATCCCGGAATATCTTGATCTAGCCCCCTGCAAGAGGGAACTGACAAAATAAACCGGGTGCTGCACCACCTTCTTCTTCTGTTCAACTCCGCCCATCTGCGTAGACTCTGTCTTGGACCGGACTGCCTTGCTGGGGTTCCACCTTGCGTCGGGCCAGTTCTCGCCATGTGGAGATCCCCGGCCCATTGTCCAACGGCTCCGCTGCTACCGCTTCTTCTTCTTCAAGTTCCCTCTGTGCTAGTAGTGCAGCACTGACCACTTGATTCGTCGCCGCTAGATATAGCAGCAATGGCTCTTGTGGTTTAGGTGCGACTAGTATTGGTGTGGAGGAGAGGTACTTCTTCCAAATCTGTGGCGCCTCTGCCTCCGGAGTCCATTTCACTGGACCCGCCTTTTTCAAAACTTTGAAGAAGGGGAGGGCGCACTTAGCAGATTTGGAGATGAACCTACTTAGTGCAGCAATGCAGCTGGCGAGCCTACGAACGTCTTTGACTCGTCTCGGCGCCGCAATCTGCTCAATCGCTTTGATCTTGTCGGGATTCGCTTCAATCCCACGTTGAGACACAAAAAAACTAAGAAGTTTGCCGGACGAGACACCGAACACGCACTTCTCTAGGTTGAGCTTGAGGTTGATCTTGCACAGATTTGCAAATGTTTCTTCCAGATCCTGCACGAGCGTAGCCTTGTCCTTGGTTTTGACCACTATATCATCCATGTAAGCTTCCATATTTCTATGTAGCTGGGGCTCAAAACATATTTGGACCGCCAGGGAAAACGTCGAACCAGCGCTTTTCAACCCGAAAGGCATTCGTACAAAAAAGTACGTACCACATGGGGTGATGAACGCAGTCTTTTCTTCATCTTCCTTCATCATGAAGATCTGATGGTATCCTGAATAGGCATCGAGGAATGACAGCAGATCATACCCAGCAGTGGAGTCCACAATCTGGTCGATGTGTGGCAAAGGGAAAGGATCCATCGGACAGGCCTTATTGATATCTTTCTAATCAATACATAGCCTCCACTTCCCATTTGCCTTACGCACTACCACTGAATTGGCAACCACGTGCGGTGGAGCACTCCTCTGACCAAGCCTGCTGCCTCTAACTTTCTGATCTCTTCGATGATGAACTCTTGCCGCTCCAAAGCTTGCTTCCTGACCTTCTGCTTGACGGGCTGCACATGAGGACAGACAACAAGATGGTGCTCAATCACCTTCATGGAACGCTGGGGATGTCGGAAGCTTGCTATGCAAACACGTCGACATTCACCCACAGGAAGGTGACGAGCATGCTTTCCTATTTGCTGTCAAGGGTGGAGCTTATGGTAAAAGCCCCGCCTGTGCCGTCCTCCTTGACGGGCACCTTCTTGGTCTCTGGTGGTGCTGCCTTGGATTTCTTGCTCTTGCCGGTGGAGCTCTCTGGCGCGTCCTTGACGGGAGCGCATCACTCTGAAGAGGAGCGCTTGCCGGAGTGGGTGCATGAGGCCTAGCCGGCAGAGGCAGAGGTCTTGCCGGTCTTCTTCCTTCCCGGGGCTTCAGCGGCAAGAGCAAGTGCCTTTGCGGCCGTTGCTGCAACTGCCTCCCGGTAGAGCTGGTCGGTGCAGATGAGCGTGTCCTTCTTGTCAGAGGGGACGGTGATGATGCTCAGTGTCCCGAGCATCTTCAACATGTTGTAGGCGTAATGTGATGTCGCCATGAACTTGGCCAGCGCTGGGCGGCCAAGGATCCCATTGTAGGGCAGGGGGATCTTGGCGACATCAAAAACGATCTTCTCCATCCTGTAGTTCAGCTCGCCCCCGAGTGTAACGGGCAACATGATTTTTCCTATCGGCTGACTCGTCCCCGGGTTTACTCCTTGAAACGTGCCTGTCTCCTCGAGATCTCCATCGGGGATTTGCAGCCTCTCGATCACAGTGGGCGAGATCAAGTTCAGATCGGCGCCACCATCAACTAGCACTTTTGTCACCTTGAGGCTGCGTATTGTTGGTGAAACCAACAACGGCAAACACCCGACGGCAGTTGTGTGATCAGGGTGATCCTCGGTGTCAAAAATGATAGGTGTGCCGGACCACTTCAGTGGCTTCTGGGCATCGAACGATGGCTCTGCCGCAGTGACCTCACGCGCCAACCGCCTTATTGACGTGGTGAGAGGTATGCAACGAGGCGCCACCGTCCGACGCACATGGCCTTCGTAGCTGGAACTTCGGTGCTTTCATGGACTCATCGTCCTCACCATGAGCATCATCCTCCTCCTTCTTCTCACGGCCCCGAGCGGGCCTCTCGTGTTGATTATCCTTGTCGCGGCGACCTCCTTGGCCGCCACGCGTCTTGCGGGACACCTCAGCACCATCCTGGCCCTTCTCCTTTTCCCGCCTCTCATATTCGACTGCTTTCTCGCAAGCAGCTCAACCTCGCCGGCGATTAAAGTGCTGAGGTCGGGCCTTGGTGCGATGGATCTTGCAATACCCTGCTTGTCGGAGCCTTCTCCGGCTTGTCGAATCGCCAAAACCCAAGAGCGGCGCACCCAAAGAACTTCCTTGCCGGGTGCGTCGGCCTTGGCCTTCTTGGCGGTGCCGGGTTGCCGGATCCCTCAACGGCAAGCACGGTCTTGCCTTTACGCTTCCTATTGTGGCGCCGACCCTTCTTTCTGTCGGGCGGCGGCGTCTTCATCGTGCGGAGTCGGTTTCGTGCCGGCATCTTCGCCAGGGTACTTCCTTCCTTCTTCAGCCCGAGCACATCTGTCAGCCAAAACATAAAGCTCGGCCACATCCTTGACCTTGTTCATCGCCAGCTCTTCACGCATCTTGCGGTTGCGCACATTCTGATGGAATGCACTGACGACAGCGGCGAGGTGAACATCTGGGATGCTGTACTGCACATGGCTAAACCTTTCTATGTACTTGCGCAGGGACTCGCCATCCTTCTGGGGGATGACATGCAAATCTCTTGCCTGGCCAGGAGCTTGGTGGCCTCTAGTAAAGGTGCCAACAAATTCGTGGGTACAGATTCGACCAAGAAGAGATGGAATCTATCGGCGGTGCATTAACCATGACATGATGTTGGGCAAGTGCTGCAGGAAAGTTGTTGGCGAGCACCTTGTCGTCGCGAGCCTGGCGGCTTGCATCGCGATGGTGTAGATCTTTGAGGAACTCCGACGGGTGAGTCTTGCTGTTGTACTTTCCCCCAACATCGAGGCTTGAACATGCGATGGAGGGCCATTGAACCGCCAGCTCATGGGTAAAGGCCGGACAACCCAATTCAGAAGGTAGGTCGCCGGAACCCCCGCATGGGCGGTCTATAGTGGCCCCTGCACGCCTATCTCGACCGATGGCGGCGCTTCCGCGCCGCCGATGGTGGTCGGCGCCCTCCGAGCTTCGCTCTCGAAGAACTTGAGCGTTGGTCGCAGCGGACCCGCTGGTCGAACGATCTTTGTGGAAACATTGTCTGGCGTCGGCCCGACGAGCCGGCGGCTGCTGTTGTTGGCGTGGGGGAGGGGAGTGCATCGTGGTTGCAGCACCCTAAGTCCTTCCTCCCCCGGTGGGCACCGGCTCTACCGAGCGCCGGCACGAGGGTCCCGCTAGCTGCGGTTCATCTTTGTCAAGCGGTTGATGAGGCTCGGATGGTGGCCTCCACTTGTCGAGCTTCAGAGCGGGAGGAAATCGAGGAGTAGTTGCATCGCGCCAATGCTTCGCTGGTGTGGGTGGCAGCGAAGCTCAGGGACCATGACGCTACCCGACTTCTAACCATGTTAGAAGGAGCTCTATCACGGTTCGCTGCTGATGCGCGCCGCCTGGCCAGCGTCCCGTGTGCACACGCCGCCCGGCGCGCCCCGGGAGGACGCAGGGGCTCTTCCTGGCGGGCCCGGGCACCGACGTCGCGGCATTTCGATCGCTTGTGCGCGGCACGGGTATGCGGGGGGCATCATAGAGGTTGCCGCGGCCGCCTTTTGGGCAGCACGTGGCCCGCCGGACCCAGCGGCGTGTGGCTCGTTGTCTTGGATCCGAACGATGCCGCTCGCCTGGCTCCCATTGCCAGAGTGTCTAGGATGCTCGTGGGCCATTCCTTCGGCACCATCCTCGCCACCCGTCGCCGCTTCGCGTCAAGGTGTGGACGAGCCTGCTTCCCGGACGACTCGATTGTTGTGATCCCTTCTTCTTGGGGGCCATCGTGATGAAGAAGTCGACGCAGCTTAACTTCTAAACCAGATTTTTCACAGCTTGCGCCTCACCGGGCGCGCCAAAGATGTCGGGAAACGACACCTATGGGATCACGAGGGAATCCCTACCACGGGTTGGCGCTGGGGCTGTGCAAAAGAGCTGGGTCTACAAGATCAACGGGGAATTTTATCCAGTGTTCGGGCCGCAGCGGCGCGTAATACTCTAGTCCTGCTTTGGTGTATATTTGGTGTTCTTGAGCTCTTGAACTAGCTACGGTACATGCCTAGCCCAAAAAGTCCGAATCTCTCCACAGTATGCCTCGGGCCTCCTTTTATAGTCAAAAGGGGTTGCCACAACGGCACACAGGAGGTGGAAAGTATCTACAGTGTACAAGTTTATCTCCTGACATCATAGGACAAATGCATTTAATGCGCCGCCTATGTGTCCTCTTGCTTTATCGGGGACGGCAAAGGAGCTCGTCCCGTCCATCGCTGCCTCGCCTTGCTTCTCGACGCGTCTGGCGTGACGAGGCATGCAAGACCATCACCGGGCCGGCTCTTGAAATGGTGCGGATGCTGTGAGTCTTCACGAAGATCTGCATGCCACCATGCAGGTGCTTGGCTTGTTGGCCTAGAAGTTGCATGCTACCACACATGCGTTGGTCAAGTTGGCGGGCTGGCATACGCCATTTAATCGGGCGAGTGCAGGCAAAACCTTGGTAGGTGTGGGTCCGGCCGCGACCTGCAGATGTCCCCGGCAAGGGTCTTGCTGGGTCTTAGGGCGCCCCGCAAGAATCTTGTCGGGGTCTCATGGGCGCCCCGGCAAGGGTCTTGTCGGGGCCTTTGTCTTCGGTTCTCATCTAGTCTTGGAGGCCTTCGGTCTTCACAAAGATCTGCAGATGCCACCATGCGGCGCCTCCGAGCCTTTGGTTCCTATTGTCATCGATGGTGTCGGAACTCTTAGGCTCAAGGGTGGCGGCCTTGCTGGTGTTTAAAGTCTCATAGGCGTTTCTTGCCGGGGCTACGCAGGCCGCCTTGGCAAGGGTGTTGCCGGGGGAGATCCATCTTGCTCCTTTGTTCTTCATGCCTCTGGCTTGAGTGCTACCCTGGTAGTCTTGTATCTTTGCTCCCCCTGCCCCGCCAAGCGTGGCCGTCGGTGCGGCTACAACTGCCCAGTGCACAAGTAAAGGTGCATGTAAGGCCCCTACTTTTGTACACCGACAAAGGTATACCATCGAGATGACACCCGTGGAACTTAATGCTTGCATGATGTATGCGATGAACCACGTGTTTGCACGGTATGCGATTGTTCATTGCACGTTGCCCCTCTTTCGCCATGCCACCGACACATGGAACGCCCAGTTACCGGGATCACCCACTCGTCACTTTTGCATCACACGCTCACACCCGCAGTTATCTTTTGCATCGGTATCTCTATGAGTTGTCGGATCATCAAAACATTGCCGTGGCACCGTTTTCGTTCTCGCCGCCGTGGCACCCATTTCTTTGCGCCATAGTGTCCAATGCTCCATATCATATTAGCCACCATTTCCACAAAATTTCATATGACTTGAATATGTCATCCGCATCATGATAACAACATTTAAATTGTTTAAATTTGACATTTGCATTTTTAGTTTTGATAAATGATATGGTAAAATGGTTTATTTCATAAGTAAATAACCACAACTCCGAATTGAATAAATTATGTATGTAACTTGACAAAAAAACATGTAGATTAACATGGTGCACTTACTTTGTATGTTTAACAACAATAAAATTTTGTTTAGGGCAGAACAGTACCAAATTCGAAAATTACCTATGGGGATTTTCCGAAATTATTCTTTGTGGTTTCCGGCCTCATTTAAATTTGCCTAGATAGGTAGTCTTATTCTGATTCACCTCTTGCCATCTTAACAACATTTAGCAATGTTGAGTACCATAAATGGGAGTGACCTAAGAATTGAATGTGGAGTTTCATTCAATATGCAACTCGTTGCATATTGAGCTTCACTCTAATGTGTAGTGATTGTTTGTGCGCTTTGCCATGCCATGCATCTTTAAATTGGACATGCATCATACTTGGTTGTGCATCATGCCATGATTATGCTTGTTTTCTTTTACCAAGTTGTTTGCTTGTTTCAGGTTGTGCTTCTTCTCGATAGTTCGTAACGCTATATTGTGAGCTCGTTCGACTATGACTGTTCGACTACTTCATGGATTCGGCCGCCTTCCAAGTGGGATTGCAGGCAAGATGACCATTACCTTGGATATCACTAATACTTTTCTTGCTAGTTTTCTCGATGCTATTGCTATGTCTTGTTACCTACCACTTGTTTGTCAAGCCTCCCAATATGCCATGATAAGCCTCTAACCTCCACCTTCCCAGCAAACCGTTGTTTGGCTATGTTACTGCTTTGCTCAACTCCTCTTATAGCGTTGCTAGTTGCATGTGCAGTGCATGTTGTTCCATGTTGGGACATGGATATCATGGGATATCACAATATCTCTTATTTAATTAATGCATCTACATACTTGGTAAAGGGTGGAAGGCTTGGCCTTTTGCTTGGTGGTTTGTTCCACTCTTGCCAACCTAGTTTCCGTCATACTGGTGTTACGTTCCATGGTTAATGCTCCTAACATGTGTGGGGTTTTATGGGGACCCCCTTGATCATTCTCTTAGGATAAAACTCTTCCAGCAAGGCCCAACTTTGGTTTTAAATTTGCCTAATAACAATTAAAACTTGCATAAGGACTTTCCGGACCCCACGAACAATTAATCAACAACTCGGGCTAGTGCTCCTCATGAATGTTGGTCCAAAACAGAGCACCTTGCGGCACCCCCTGGGAAACTTCGGTCTCAGCTAACCGCAAGCTTCGCTTATCCGCCGTGTCCTGAGAACGAGATATGCGGCTCCTATTGGGATCGTCCACATGTCGGGAGGTCTTGGTGGTTTAGTTTTACCTTTGATGAGTGGCTTGTCCACCGGGATTCCTTATAGGCATCGTGTTATCACGGTGCGCGGTGTTTCCATCGAATGCGTGTGGTAATTTGTGATGGATTACTTGGAGCACCCCTGTAGGGATAAATCTTTCAGAAATAAGTGCTAGTGGTTATGTGGCGACTTGGAAATTTATAATATCTGGTTGTATAGAACTTGACACTAAACTTCAAATAAAATACACCAACCGCGTGCGTAACCGTGATCGCCACTTTTCGAAGGAGTTCGGGAAGAGAACACTGTGAGGTTATGTACGACTCGTAAGTAGGTGTTCAGGATCACTTCTTGATCATTACTAGATCACAACCATTTACGCGTAGACTACACTTCTTATTCTTGTACTCATAAGTTAGCCACGTAAAATTGCTCAGTGCTTGCTACAACCTCACCACTTAACCATTCCTCACCCATTGCTAGTTTTAATACCCATGGTAGTGAGATTACCGAGTCTCCGTGGCTCAAAGATTACTACAACAACATGTGTAGGTACAGGTAAAGCGATGTATTGACGTGAGAGTGATGCTTGTTCTATTTGGAGTTCTTCTGCCCCTCCTTCTTCATCGATCATAGGATGGTTCGGTTGTCGACTCGGGATTAGCGAGGTGGACGCCGCTCTTATTTTCATTTGATTTCATCCGTAGTCAGATCTTGCACTTCTGTATGATATTTGCTATGTATTGATGCATTGATGTATTCATGCTGTAGCTTGTGGCGAGTGTAAGCCTTTATATGCTATTCTCATCTATTCGGTACATGGTATGTTGTAACGATATCCACCTTGTGAAGCGTCCTCGATATGCACTTCTATCATTGTAGGGACTTTGTCGTGGTGTCCTCACGATAAATGCCATGGGTAGGCTTATCGAACATGGTTGGGGCCAGAGGACGCCGATGGGTTCCGGAGACGAGACTGGGGACAAGCGCTGCCAGAAGCACGATGCACCCAGGTTTGGGGCCCTCCAAGGGAGGTAACACCCCATAGTCCTGCTGGATCTACTATGAGGATCACAAAAGAATTACAATGGCGCTCCTTGAGCTGTTTGGGTGGAGGAGGAAGATGGAGCTAGCTCTCCACTTCTCCTTGCATGTGTGTGTGTGTGTGTGTGTGTGAGAGAGAGAGTGATGAATGAGCCGACCCCCTCCTAGGGGGGCTCCTAGAAGGTCTTATAATCCGGTGATGCGTAGCATCCTACAGTCATCCCCATGGACCTACCTTTGTCTCCCACGACACCACATGGACCAATGAAAAGAGCTCGAGCAAGGGCTATCGAAGCTAAGATGAACTCGCTCCTCTTCGAACTAACACATTCCACATGTGCGACATGGCTACTAACTCAAGCAGAGACCTTGTGTGTGATCAGGTACTTGGAGGAAAGCCATGGAGCAACTGCATCCAATGGACAAGATGGCGAGGACGACGAGTGCGAGCACCAAGAGGAAGGGCTGACAAAATGCCACAGCCACCGGATGACCGGTGATTGCTTGTATATGCGTTGGTATTTCTCCAAAGAGGAGAGGATGATGCAGCACAACAAAGGTAAGTATTTGACTTAGTTATGAAACCAAGGTTATCAATTCAGTGGGAGAACCAAGCAACACTACACAAACAACGAAAATTTGCAACCCAACGCGTAAGAGGGGTTGTCAATCCCTCCACGGTATTGAGATAGGTTAAATTGTATAGGTTTCGGTAAATAGATCTAGCAAGAACACAAAAATAAAATAAACAAAGAAAAATTACAGCAATGTATTTTTGGTTTAATATGATAGGAAAATGGACCCGGGGGCCGTAGTTTTCACTAGAGGCTTCTCTCAAGATAATAGCATACGATGGGTAAACAAATTACTGTTGGCCAATTAATAGAGATGCGAATAATCATGACGATATCCAAGGCAATGATCATATATAGGCAGCACGTACAAGATTAGTAGACCGACTCCTGCCTGCATTTACTACTATTACCCCACACATCGACCACTATCCAACATGCATCTAGCGTATTAAGTTAATGGAAAACGGAGTAATGCAATAAGAACGATGACATGATGTAGACAAGATCTATTCATGTAGGAATAAACCCCATCTTGTTACCCTTAATAGCAACGATACATGCGTGTCATGTCTCTTTACATCCTTTGAGATTGAGCACCGCAAGATTGAACCCATCACAAAAGCACGCCTTCCCATGGCAAGAAAAATCAATCTAGTTACAATTGCCTTGGGCTCCTTTTATAGATAAAGGGGTCACCACAGTGGCAAATCAGTCATTATGCACCGATTTGATAGCAAACGGTGCTATCATACCTAACTCTGCAGGTTGACAGAGCGCATTAAATGCGCCGCTCAACGTCACACCACAGCTTTCGCAAGATGCCCTTGGGTTGTTGTTTTTGACTTACCGCTACCGGCACCTTTGCGACACGTCGCAGGACGAGTGTCGCTTGGAGGTATTTTCTGTAGGAAGTGGCTGCGATGTGGCGAATAGCAGCCGCTTAGTCACTTCGGAGCTTGACACCGCACTGATCGATGATGTGCGTCATGATGAGGTGGTGCAGTGGGGTGGCTTAGCCTCTGTAAGCCCGGCAGCCTCTGGTAATTCGAAGGCTTGCTTCCGTGGGTAACCCCATCTTGTTGTGCTCACCGCCTGGCAAGGAGGTTTTTCCTTAGCAATATCTTGCTTCTCTGGTTAGTCTTGGTCCTCTTGTGCTACACGCTTGGTCCTTCAAGAATCGATCCCTTGTGCTCCAATATGACCTTGGTGCTGCAATCCTATTCTTGAGCTCAGTAATCGTCTGGGCAACGGACCTGTGGTTTGTTGCACCGACAGCCCCCGGCTCTGACTCAATGCGGCCGCCGCATCGTCGGGGTAGGCCCTAACAAGTGCACAAGTAGGGGCGTGGAAGCTACTGCCCCCTTGCGATCTTCTTTGCTTCTTCATTAACTTGTGCTCGGGCCAGTTTCCGGTTTTCCCGCGCGTCGTGCTGAGCGTTATGGAAAGAACAAGATCGTGGCCCGTGGATTGCCCACGCCCCACGATCATGGGGTGAAAACTGCCAGTCCACTCGCCTCCCACCCCAGGTGCATCCGCCACGTGTGCCTCATGCGTTGGGTATGGTAGGCGGTGGATGCGTAAAAGGCGTGATGAGGGACCCAGGTGCCATGGAAGAAAACTAGGCGCCCGTTGGTTGACGTAGAGGGTCGGCTCTGATTCCCCGAGCCGTTGAAGGTGCAGGGAGGCTCTATTAGAGGAGCAGGGAAGTTGACTCCTGGGTGAGAGGCCAGCCCCCTGCATCGTCCCTCTATAAAAGGGGGCGGCAACGTTGTGTTTGCTCACACATTTCCCTTCTCCCCTTTCCAACTTTCCCTGCTTGCTATGTCGAGAGGGCGTGGATGTGGTGGCGCTCCAGCAGCGGCGACGAGAGCTTCTGCTCGACAACGCATCCCCCTCCTCCGGACAACATGGCGGTGGAACCCGCCATGAGAGGAGGAGGGAGGGGCCGAGGTCGTGGTCGTTGAGGTGCTCGCGGAGGAGGAGGACGGGGCGACTCTCTGATCGTGCCCCCGCCGGATGCTCCTCCTCCGTTGGAAGGCCATGTCGGAGATCAGCCACTGGAGTTCGTCATCAGGCTGTACAAGCCTGTTCATAGTCGTCTCCGCCTCCTCACTCCATTCGCCATGGTGATGGAGCTCGAATAGCCACGCGCACTGAGATTGCACATGAGGGGCTGCGGGAATGGCAGCATACGAGTGGACTAGATATGCCCGCCCCTCATGTCATGTACTTCCGCCGAGGCTGGAAGACCTTTGCTCGTGCCCATAGCTTGTCGAAAGGGCACGTCCTCTGAGGGAGTCCTAGATTAGGGGGTATCCGGACAGCCGGCCTACATCCTTTGGCCGGACTGTTTGACTATGAAGATGCCAGATTGAAGACTTCGTCCCGTGTCTAGATGGGACTCTCCTTGGCGTGGAAGGCAAGCTTGGCAATATGGATATGTAGATCTCCTTCCTTGTAACCGACTCTGTGTAACCCTAGCCCCCTCCGGTTTCTATATAAACCGGAGGGTTTAGTCCGTAGGACGGAGAACAACAATCATACCATAGGCTAGCTTCTAGGGTTTAGCCTCTTCGATCTCGTGGTAGATCAACTCTTGTAATACTCATATCATCAAGATCAATCAAGTGAGTAGGGTTTTACCTCCATCGAGAGGGCCCGAACCTGGGTAAAAACAACGTGTCCCTTGTCTCCTGTTACCATCCGCCTAGACGCACAGTTCGGGACCCCCTACCCGAGATCCGCCGGTTTTGACACCGACATTGGTGCTTTCATGAGATTTCCTCTGTGTCGTCGCCGTTAGGCTTGATGGCCCCTTCAATCATCGATAGCGATGCAGTCCAGGGTGAGACTTTTCTCCCCGGACAGATCTTTGTATTCGGCGGCTTCGACCGCAGCCAACTCGCTTGGCCATCACGGAGCAGAATCGAGGGTTACGCCTCTGGCCACCGTGTCAGGTTGGAAGCTTAAACTACATGGCCGACATCCGCTGGGACTTGATCTTTGACGGATTCGAGCCTCGCCGAAAGCGCCGCCACGGTCCACGATGAGCATGATTTAGCTGCTGGCCGGGGCGGTGTTCAGGAGATCGCACCGGCAACCGCTCCGACCCTCAATTCGGAGCCAATTGCGCCGTCCACGGACGGGTGGCTAGACCCTGCCACGTTGGTCGCATTCTTAGCGGCAATCGAGCCGAATACTAACCTTACCCTTCACGAGAGCCATGACTCCAAACTGCCGGATTCTTCTCCGGCCACGGACTCCGAACCGTCATACTCGCAGGCCGATCGAATCCGATGGGCGCCGATCATGGAGTTCACCTCCACGGATATCTTTCAGCAGTCGCCCTTCGGGACATACTGAACTCATTAAGGCCTCTCTCCTTGTCAGGAGAGTCCTGGCCGGACTATGTCCGGCAGGATTGGGATGCGGATGACGAAGAAATTCGCCGCCCACCCACCACCCACTTAATAGCCACTGTCGATGATTTGACCGACATGCTCGACTTCGACTCAAGACATCGATGGTATGGACGATTATCACAGGAGACTTAACAGGAACCATCGCCAAGACAGGCACTGGACAGCCACCTCATCATATGATGTATACATGGTGGACACGCCAAAAGAAAATGACGACGAGGAGCGGAAGGACGCAGCGAAGGATCGTTCTCTCGAGAAGCAGTCAAGGCGGCGGCGTAAGCGCCGCTCCAAATCCCGCCTCGGAAGAAACAACGCTCGTATAGACCCAGCAATAGAGCAGGGTGAGCCAGCGGACGACGAACACGGCATTGAACAACCGTCCGAGCACGGCAACACGGAGAATCAAACCGAACCGCCTCTCGGGAAGATAATAGCCCGTATGATACCACACCGACAAACACTGGAGCAACAGAATCTCCATCAAAGGCTTGTCGCCACAAGGGGAGTCTGAAAAAGGTAAGCGAAAGCTCAAGGCGCTGCGCAAGATACACTCGTAAGCGTATGGATTAAAGTACTCAACAACAGCTGAAAAGTATGGCGGCAATGCCATACAAAGAGCTATCCGTTAAAGCTACTACCCGAATACATGATGAGGCCCTAGAGCCCCGCAATCAAAAACAAAACAGCCATCCGGTCGGATAGACGACCTCGTGGCCAACATAGAGCGGCAAACGACGCCGCACACAAGCCAGTACGCGATCCACGCGAGAACTCGCATCAAAAGGACGGCCCAACCAGATCCATCTACGGGCCAAGAAAGCGTGCTCCAGCATGCAATGCAACACAACAAACATCCAACACCACGGTACACTCAAATACAGGGGTGCTGCACACCCCCTATGTTTCACCGATGAGGTGCTGGACCATGAATTTCCAGAGGGATTCAAACCCGTAAACATAGAGGCGTACGACGGAACGACAAACCCTGGGGTCTGGATTGAGGACTACATCCTCCATATCCACATGGCTCGAGGAGAGGATCTCCATGCCATCAAGTACTTACCCCTCAAGCTCAAAGGGCCAGCCCGGCACCGCTTAAAAGCCTCCCCGAAAACACCATTGGAAGTTGGGAAGAGCTCGAGGACGCTTTTCGGGCAAATTTTCAAGGGACCTATGTCTGACCACCGGATGTAGACGATTTAAGTCATATAACTCAACAGCCCAAAGAGTCATCCCGAAAGCTTTGGAACAGCTTTCTTACTAAAAAAACCAAATAGTCGACTGTCCGGACGCCGAAGCCTTAGCAGCTTTCAAACACAGCTGTCAGGGAGATTTAATGGTTTCATGACACCTCGGCCAAGAAAAGCCGAGAACAATGGTCAGATTAACAAGCCTCATGACCCGCTTTTATGCTGGCGAGGACAACTGGTTAGCCCGATGCAGCACCAGCGACCCAAGTACATCCAAGTCGTGGACGGAACGGAAACCACGACGCAAAGAAAACAAGCGCTGAATAAAGAAGAGAGTTCAAGAGCACAGCGGTAAATGCCGGATTCAAAAGTTCTCGGTCGGGTCAAGAAAAGCTACCCCCAAAGGCAATAGGATGAACCGTCCAGCCTAAACAAGATTACGGACAAGATATGTCAAATCCACAAAGACCTCGATAAACCCGCAAATCATACCCATAGAGAATGTTGGGTCTTCAAGCAGTCCGCAAACTCAATGCCGAACACAAGGGGCTGGATACACTAAGTGAAGACGAGGACGAGCCTCAGAACAAAGCAATCGGGAACAATAAATTCCCACCAGAAGTCAAAACAGTAACACGTGTTACACGTGATGAAGGGGAGAAACAAAGCGGCGCTCCTAGAGACACACGCCCCAGGGCCCGTTACCGCGGAGCCCTGCCACTGGTCGTCCGAACCGATCACCTTCGACATCGGGATTACTCGGCCAGTATCCGGCATGCAGGATGGGCTGCCTTGGTGTTAGACCCAATAATTGAAGGATACTACTTTACACGAGTCCTGATGGACGGCGACAGTAGTTTAAACCTGATATATCAAGACACAATCCGCAAAATGGGGATTGACCCAACAAAAATTGGCCATGGCAATACTACCTTTAAAGGAGTAACGCCAGGCCCAGAAGCCCATTGCACGGGCTCCTTGCTACTAGAGGTTATATTCGGCTTTCCCGATAACTTCCGAAGCGAAAAGTTAACCTTTCACATCGCTCCATTCCAAAATGGCTATCAAGAACTACTCGGACGCGAAGCTTTCGCTCGCTTTAACGCAATATTGCATTACGCTTCTCTCACGCTTAAGATGCCCGGTCCACGTGGCATCATTACAGTAAATGGAAGTATTAAGCGCTCCTTGCGCGCGGAAGACCGTGCGGCTGCCTTGGCAGCTGCACACTAGACGGCCTCACCAAATAGAGCATCCCACAGGTCGTTAGGACCACGGACACGGTTAGACGAGTCCGGTGTGGCTATATATAATTGATGCAGGTTTGATGGGCATACCCCTATAATAATACAAGGGCTCAACGCAGCGTGTAAACAAGTGGACAATTAGACTCAACTTCTTTCATCTTGATCTATATATGGTTTATTTAGTATAACCTACCTTTTTGCACGACTACTTTTCAACTAAGTTCCTCTTTACAGATGACCATCGTGCTACACCCTGGCCCAGATACGGCACAACGGAGACACAAAGCGCAGACGTGCGGCAGGACCCGCTCCAAGGATTCTTTTTAGATTAAGACCCTGCGTAAACCTTTTTTACTGTCTCTTGTTGATACATATCCCCCGGATTCTCAGTACAACTAAGAAGGATGCTGACGTATTGGCATGTGGCCACGCCAGAATATTGCACATACCTGGACACCAGGGCCTTATTACAAAGGGCACTGCTCAGCCCGGTTTACATCATAAAGACCGAATACCTTAGGGAGTGTTCGGCGACGCGAGTTTGGCCTTATATGCATCAGCTCCGAATCATGTCTTTGGTCAAATGTTGGGTTTGCCCGGCTCCTGTGTTTTGCGGCCTTATGTTCCGCTCTATCGGTTAAGGCGGTACCAGGAGAACTACTGCAATTGTGCCCTAGTTCACCCGGACGAGCACCTCAGTAGAGAAAGCCGAAAACTGACTGTCATGATATAGCGTGAGACTGGTCAACCACTCGATGACCTAGCGGAATCTTCGGGATTCCTCCGCCTTAACGAAGGGGCCGCTTCGCCGTGCATGTACGGCGCCTAATTCGGATGAGCGCTGGAGCCACTAGGCTATATAGTAGCCCCACCGCCAAACTCCTATGGCTAAGTGAAAGTGTTAAAGCATTATAGTCCGATTGGTTTGAAGCTTCGCCATGCGCTTATCACCTCCTTAATGGACCAAGACGTTGGATCAAGTGTGAACATGCGTTTTCATGCGAGCACCCCCGCATTATATGCGTAAATTTAAACGGCCGCCATCTTTCAGGTTATATACATATATACATGAACGGCCGCACATGAGGTATTATAATTCTTTCAGGCAAAAGTATAAAATAGCCTTTACAATTCAGCAAAACATTATTTTTCAATGGGAATACATGTCCTTAAAACATAATATTCTTCGAGCACTGCGCTTCTATTGAACGAGCGCCCTCAAGAACTTCTCAAAAGTAGTGCTCGGCAGGTACTCGGCTCTCGTCTGAATCTTGGGCTGCAATGGCGGTGGCCTCCATCTCCGCCAAGATGTCTTCACATCGGGCAAGGGCCATCCGCGCACCCTCTACGACGCCGTCCTCTTCATCGCGATGATATGCGGCAATCGCACCAAGGAACTGCTGCACCAAACTAAAATAACTATTCGCTTTGGCCTTCCCGGCCACAGATGATCCACAAGGGACCTCATGGCTAGTCCGGACAATCTATTCAGTTCGGCTCATTCGGCCAACCGATCAGTCAATGGAAGCGGACGCTCTGGAACTCTAAATTGTGACCAGAACAGCTTTTTCACTTCGCGATCTTTTTGATCTCGGAAGTATTCGGCCGCATCGGCTGCACTCGCCGCTAAATCCAGATATGCGTCCGCAGAACTCCACAGCCGGTCCAAGGGAGCATACTTAGGATCTCCGAACTTCATCCTCAGCATAAAGGGCTTCCTGTACCGCGATATCTCCGGCTTGACGCAGCTCCTCCTTCATCGCTCTCATTGCAGAGCGGGTGTCTTTAGTCGCCATCGTGGGCCTTCTCAGTCTCAGTCGTTCTCTTCACTTGATCTTCCTTTTCAAGAAGCTTGCAACGGTCAGCGGAATTCTTCAATTCCACAGCCATCCTGGCTATTTCCTCCTTGCTTTGGCAGTGAGCAGCCTTTTTGGCTTTCAGCTCCTCGATTGCCTTTAGGGCAGCTGCATCGCTTTTTCTGACTTGTTCTTTGGCTCGGGCAAGTTCCGCCCGAAAGTTCTCCACGGCCGCAGCTCCATCTGCATTCACACACATGTTATAGATATCGTGCATACGCTCCTCTTCCCATGTGTCACCAGAGGAATCACATACCTTGTGCCTCGCCAAGCCGCTTGTTGACAAGTACGATGTCGACATCTGCCACGATCAAAGCTGCCAGCTTTAGCTTCAGCAAACTCATCAGTCCGGTCAGCCACCCGGGACACTTCACCACCTCGCATATTAAGGCGGCAAGATTATTCTCGGACTATGATCCTCAGGCGCCGTCAGTCCTCGAGAGCACCCAGTCTCTGTGGGCTACTATTCACAGTGGCGATCTAAAAATGCGCGGCATCGCTAAAAATGTACATCATTTCGCGTACCTCAAAACCCGCCAGTGAGACTCGTAAGGCTTCATGCAACCCGCTTTCGGCGGACGAAATCCTTTCAATTACCGTACCCATCAACGTACGGTGCTCTTCTGAGATTGCTGCTCGCTCTAGCAGATCCCTCAGTACGTCCGACCGCACACCAGACGGTGCCGGACTCTTTCGATTGCTCTCTTCAAGAGCCGGACTCTGAGGACTTCGGGTGGCCATAGGATTGCCCTCTAGACTTGCCGGATCAGGAGAAACCCTCCGTGACGACACCTCGGGGTCGCCCGCCTCACGAGGCGGTATGGCAGGGGGAGGTGTTTCGCTCTCCATCATCTCTAGAAGAAGATCCCCTGAACACGAGCTCTGCTGAGAAGGGCTAAGATCCGAACTGCAAGATAAATGCTTCGGTTATCTTCCTCAGAAGTAAAGCAAGATATTTTCAATATTAAGGTACCCTTTTTACTTACAGCTGGGTGGAGGGCTGATCCCCTTGAGGGCATATAGTGCGGCCGGGTATCCCTCAGGCAAGGTGACCTCTCGGCCAAGATTTCTTCCCCTGCTTTGGAGACCATAGTCTCCGGTCCCTGAGGCAGTCCTCTTTCTTCCCTGGGGAGAGGAAGTTTTTGCTACTCCTCCTCGGCTAACCCCCTTCGGGGAGGCGCTATCCTCTTTGTTCCCCCCTTTATCTTCTCCTGTAGGCGCTTGATAAGGCGTGATCTCCAGCATCCTGGTTAACACGGGATCTGGTGAGGTCTCAGGGAGGGGGGCCGGACACCTGATCAACTTTGCCTTCGCTATCCAATCCTGGTCAAAGAGCGGCTTTTTTAGGGCGACGTTGCGATAAATAAATGGATAGTGTGTTCGGATGCGGGGCTACTTACTTGGGTATCTGGGCGATTGCAGCTCAGGCTTGCATCCTCAGTGGTGTCCGGACACATTATTTGTGATCCGAAGAACAGTTTGTACATCTCCTCGGGCGTCATACCGAGGAAGTGTTGAAGAGCTCGCGGTCCCTCCGGATTGAACTCCCACGGGCGGAGGGGACGACGCTTTGCGTGGCGTGACTCGGCGAATTAACATGACTTGCATCACCATGACCAGACCGACATCTCTCTCAAGGAGATCTCAGATGCGGCCTCGCAATATGGGCACATCCTTTATCGCCCCCCCCAGCCCTTGTTGACCCATGACGATAGTCGTATGGGGACCCGAGCGAAGATGTGTGGGCTACCCACTTGGTACCCCTAGGAGCTGTGATATAAAACCATTCTTGTTGCCATAAACCGGATACCTCTGGAAAGAGCCCTCCGGGCCATGGGCGCCGACATTTTTTGCTTATTACGGGCGCCTGCGACTTTTCTGCGTGCGCCCTCGATCATCTTCGCTCCACTTTGAAGGTCTTGAGCCACAGTCCAAGTGAGGGTAATCCAAGGAAAGCTTCGCACACGACGATGAACGATGAGATGTGGAGGATAGACTCGAGCTAAATCATGGAAGTCCATCCCATAATAAAACATCAGCCCCCCTCACAAAGGGATCCGCCAAGCCTAGCCCTCGTGAGGGAAGTGAGATAATGGTCACGACGCTCTCACCGTGCTTGGGAGTGGGAATAACCTGCCCTTGAGCAGCAAATTTATGCGGATTTCACGCCCGGTCGGTACCTGGCCTCCCTTAGCTTTATCACGTCTTCTTCCGTGACGGAGGAAGGCGTCCACCGACCTTGAAGGTTGGATCCGGACATAATTGAAGGTCCGAAGCGCCTAAACTTGAGCTTTGGGTGTTGGAACTCGAGGCGGGAGGTGGATTCGATTGAGATCGAAAGAAAAGGCCTTGGTCTCTTTATAAAGAGGTTGAATACCAAGTGCCCTCCTCGTGACCGTCTGGGACTTACCTCCAATCGAGGGGTCATACCAACGGGCGCTGCTTAAGTTACCCATTCGTATTGATGAGAATCCCACAATAAGGGGACACGATCTCTGCTTCGACAAGACGTGCCAAGGAAACCGCCTCGTGAAACACGCTGAGGCTTGTTGTAAAAAATGATTCGAATAAAAGACCTGGCTGTGGTGTAATGACACACTGTGAAATACGCCGCCAGATTAGATTTGTGGTAATATTATTCTCTCTACGGTGGTATGTGGAACTTGTTTTGCAGAGCCGGACACGATCCTCGTGTTCAAAATCTTCTATGAAGTATTTGTTGGGGAACGTTGCAGAAAATTAAAATTTTTCCTACGGTTTCACCAAGATCCATCTATGAGTTCATCTAGCAACGAGTCATGGGAGAGTGATTGCATCTACATACCACTTGTAGATCGCAGCGTGGAAGCGTTCAATGGAACGGGGTTGATGGAGTCGCATCGCTGTGATTCAGATCACCGATGATCTAGTGCGGAACGGACAGCACCTCCGCTGCTCAACACACGTGACGGAGCGGATGACGCCTCCTCCTTCTTGATCCAGCAAGGGGAAGGAGAGGTTGATGATGATCCAGCAGCACGACGGGCGTGGGTGGTGGATGCACAGAACTCCCAGCAGGCTTTGCTAAGCAACTACGGGAGGAGGAGGAAGTGTTGCAGGAGGAGGGAGGCGCCAGGCTTATGGGTGCGGCCACCCCTCCCTCCCTCCCTTTATATATAGGTGCAAAAGAGGGGAGGGCTAGCCTTGCCCCTTCCTCCAAGGAAGGGGTGCGGCCAAGAGGGGGAGGAATCCATCCTCCCAAGGCACCTCGGAGGTGCCTTCCCTTTAGGACTCTCCTCTTTCTTATCTTCTAGGCGCATGGGCCTCTTGGGCTGGTGCCCTTGGCCCATATGGGCCAAGGCACACCCCTACAGCCCATGTGCCCCCAGGCAGGTGGCCCCCGGTGGACCCCGACCCCTTTCGCACTCCCGGACACACATCGATAATGCCCAAACTTTTCCGGCGACCAAAATAAGACTTCCCATATATAAATCTTTACCTCCCGACCATTCCGAACTCCTCGTGACGTCTGGGATCTCATCCGGGACTCAACAACATTCGGTTTGCTGCATACTCATATTCATACAACCCTAAAGGCCACCGAACCTTATGTGTAGACCCTACGGGTTCGGGAGACATGCGTACATGACCGAGACGGCTCTCGTGCAATAACCAACAGCGGATCTGGATACCCATGTTGGCTCCCCACATGCTCCTCGATGATTTCATCGGATGAACCACGATGTCGAGGATTCAAACAACCCCGTATACAATTCCTTTGTCAATCGGTATTTTACTTGCCCGAGATTCGATCGCCTAAGATCCCAATACTGCTCAATCTCGTTACGGCAAGTCACTTTACTCGCATCAGTAATGCATGATCCCATGACCAAACACTTGGTCACTTTGAGCTCATTATGATGATGCACTACCGAGTGGGCCCAAGTGATACCTCTCCGCCATACACGGAGTGACAAATCCCGCCTCGATCCGTGTCAACCCAACAGACACTTTCGGAGATACCTGTAATGCACCTTTATAGTCACCCGATTCACGTTGTGACGTTTGGTACACCCAAAGCACTTCTACGGTATCCGGGAGTTACACGATCTCATGGTCTAAGGAAGAGATACTTGACATTGTAAAAGCTCTAGCAAAACGAACTACACGATCTTGTGCTATGCTTAGGATTTGGGTCTTGTCCATCACATCATTCTCCCAATGATGTGATCCCGCTATCAATGACATCCAATGTCCATAGTCAGGAAACCATGACTATCTGTTGATCAACGAGCTAGTCAACTAGAGGCTCACTAGGGAAATATTGTGGTCTATGTATTCACACATGTATTACGATTTCCGGATAATACAATTATAGCATGAATAAAAGACAATTATCATGAACAAGGAAATATAATAATACTTTTTATTATTGCCTCTAGGGCATATTTCCAACAGTCTCCCACTTGCACTAGAGTCAATAATCTAGTTACATTGTGATGAATCGCACACCCATCGAGTTCTCGGTGTTGATCATGTTTTTGCTCGTGGAAGAGGTTTAGTCAACGGATTCATGCGACATTCAGATCCGTATGCACTTTGCAAATTTCTATGTCCCCATCTTGAACATTTTCACGAATGGAGTTGAAGCGACGCTTGATGTGCTTCGGTCTTCTTGTGAAACCCGGGCTCCTTGGCAAGTGCAATAGCTCCGGTGTTGTCACTGAGAAGAGTTTGATCGGCTCCGACGCATTGGGTATGACTCCTAGGTCGGTGATGAACTCCTTCACCCAAATTGCTTCATGCGCTGCCTCCGAGGCAGCCATGTACTCCGCTTCACATGTAGATCCCGCCACGACGCTTCGCTTGCTGCACCGGCCATCGCTCCACCATTCAACATATACACGTATCCGGGTTTGTGACTTTGAGTCATTCAGACTGGTCGGGCTTAAGCTAGCGTCGACGTAACCCTTTACGACGAGCTCTTTCGTCACCTCCATAAACGAGAAACATGTCCTTTGTCCTTTCTGTGTACTTCAGGATATTCTTGACCGCTGCCCAAAGTGTTCCTTGCCGGGATTACTTTGGTACCTACCTACCAAACTTACGGCAAGGTTTACATCAGGTCCGGTACACAGCATGGCATACATAATAGATCCTATGGTCGAGGCATAGGGGATGACACTCATCTCTTCTTTATCTTTTGCCGTGGTCGGGCATTGAGCCGAGCTCAATTTCACACCTTGCAAAAGCAGGCAAGAACCCTTTCTTGGACTGATCCATTTTGAACTTCTTCAAAATCTTATCAAGGTATGTGCTTTGTGAAAGACCTATGAGGCGTCTCGATCTATCCCTATAGATTTTGATGCCTAATATGTAAGCAGCTTCTCCAAGGTCCTTCATTGAAAAACTCTTATTCAAGTAGGCCTTAATGCTGTCTAAAAGTTCTATATCATTTTCCATCAAATGTATGTCATCTACATATAATATGAGAAATGCTACAGAGCTCCCACTCACTTTCTTATAAACGCAGGCTTCTCCATAAGTCTCAAGATAAACCCAAACGCTTTGATCATCTCATCAAAGCTTAATGTTCCAACTCGAGATGCTTGCACCAGCCCATAAATGGATCATTGGAGCTTGCATACCTTGTTAGCATTCTTAGGATCGACAAAACCTTCCGCTGCATCATATACAGCTCTTCCTTAAGGTAACCGTTAAGGAATGCCGCTTTTGACGCCCATCCGCCATATCTCATAATCATAGTATGCGGCAATTGCTAACATGATTCAGACGGACTTAAGCTTCGCCACGGAGAGAAAGTCTCATCGTAGTCAATCCCTTGAACTTGTCGATAACCCTTAGCGACAAAGGCGAAGCTTTATAGATGGTAACATTACCATCCGCGTCCGTCTTCTTCTTAAAGATCCATTTGTTTTCTATCGCCACGATCATCGGGCAAGTCTGTCAAAGTCCATACTTTGTTTTCATTCTTGGATCCTATCTAGGATTGCATGGCTTCAAGGCATTTGTTGGAATCAGGGCCCGCCATCGGCTTCTTCATAGTTCGAAGGTTCACCGTTGTCTAACAACATGATTTCCAGTGACAGGGTTGCTGCATTCACTGGTGTGCGGAACGTGTCCTAGTGGACCCACGAAGTTCAAGAGTAACTTGATCCAAGTACCTTGATCATCATCATTAATTTCCTCTCCGATCGGTGTAGGCACCACAGAACATTTTCCCGAGCTGCACTACTTTCCGGTTCAAGAGGTAGTACTTCATCAAGTTCTACTTTCCTCCCACTTACTCCTTTCGAGAGAAACTCCTTTTCCGTAGAAGGATCTGTTCTTGGCAACAAAGATCTTGCCTTCGGATCTAAGGTAGAAGGTATACCCAATGGTTTCCTTAGGGTATCCTATGAAGACGCATTTTTCCGACTTGGGTTCGAGCTTTTCAGGTTGAAGTTTCTTGACATAAGCATCGCATCCCCAAACTTTTAGAAACGACAGCTTAGGGTTTCTTCCCAAACCATAATTCATACGGTGTGTCGTCTCTCAACGGATTTAGACGGTGCCCTATTTAGAGTGAATGTAGCTGTCTCTAGAGCGTATCCCCAAAATGATAGCGGTAAATCAAGAAGAGACATCATAGATCGCACCATATCCAATAGAGTGCGACACGACGTTCGGACACACCGTTATTGTTGAGGTGTTCCAGCGGCGTGAGTTGTGAAAATGATTACACATTTCCTTAAGTGTGTACCAAATTGCGTGACTTAAATATTCTCCTCCATGATCTCGATCGCAAGAATTTTATCTTTCACCACGTTGATTCTCTACTTCATTCTGAAATTCCTTGAACTTTTCAAAGGTCTCAGACTTGTGTTTCATCAAGTAGACATACCCATATCTACTCAAGTCATCAGTGAGAGTGAGAACATAACGATATCCTCCGCGAGCCTCAACACTCGTTGGACCGCACACATCGGTATGTATGATTTCCAATAAGTTGGTTGCTCGCTCCATTGTTCCGGAGAACGGAGTCTTGGTCATCTTGCCCATGAGGCATGGTTCGCATGTGTCAAATGATTCATAATCGAGAGACTCTAAAAGTCCATCAGCATGGAGCTTCTTCATGCGCTTGACACCAATGTGACCAAGGCGGCAAAGTACACAAGTATGTGGGACTATCGTTATCAACTTTACATCTTTTGGTATTCACACTATGAATATGTGTAACATTACGTTTGAGATTCATTAAGAATAAACCATTGACCATCGGAGCATGACCATAAAACATTTCTCTCATATAAATAGAACAACCATTATTCTCAGATTTAAATGAGTAGCCATCTCAGATTAAACGAGATCCTCGATACAATGTTCATGCTCAAACTTGGCACTAAATAACAATTATTGAGGTTTAAAACTAATCCCGTAGGTAAATGTAGAGGTAGCGTGTCGACGACGGCGATCACATCGACCTTGGAACCATTCCCGACGCGCATCGTCACCTTGTCCTTTCGCCAGCCTCTATTTATTCCGCAGCTCTTGCTGTGGAGTTACATATATGAGCAACGGCACCGGTATCAAATACCTGTGAGTTACTACGTAGTAATCGGTAAGGTACACATCAATTACATGTATATCAAATATACCTTTAGTGTTGCCGCCTTCTTGTCCGCTAAGTATTTGGGCAGTTCCGCTTCCAAAGGACCCTTCCCTTTGCAATAAAAGCACTTTCGGGCCTCGTGCTTGGGTCCATTCTTTGACTTCTTCACGCAATCGGCTTACTGTGCGCAGCAACATCCTTTGCCGTCCTTATTGAAGTTCTTCTTACCCTTGCCCTTCTTGAACTTAGTGGTTTTATTGACCATCAACACTTGATGCTCCTTCTTGATTTCTACCTTTACGACTTCAAAGATTGAAAATACTTGAGGAATAGTTTTCACCATCCCCCGTATATTGTAGTTCATCACAAAGCTCTTGTAGCTTGGTGGGAGCGATCAAGGATTCTCACAATGACCGCCTCGTCTGGGAGGTTGATGTCCAACTGGGACAAAGCGGTTGTGCAACCTGCATATTTTGAGTATGTGCTCACCGATGTAACTATTTTCCTCCATCTTACAACTGTAGAACTTGTCGGAGACTTCATATCTCTCGACCCGGGCATGAGCTTGGAAAACTAGTTTCAGCTCCTCGAACATCTCATATGCTCCGTGTCGCTCAAAACGCTTTTGGAGCCCCGGTTCTAAGCTGTAAAGCATGCCGCATTGAACGAGGGAGTAATCATCAAGACGAGACTGCTGCCGCTCATAACGTCTTGGTTCTCTCGGATGGGTGCTTCACCTAGCGGTGCTTCTAGGACATATTGTTTCCTCGGCAGCTATGAGGATAATCTCGTGTTAGGACCCAATCTCAATAGTTGCTGCCATCATCTTTCAGCTTGGTTTTCTCTAGAGCAGCGTTGAAGTTCATGGTGACATTAGCGTTGGCCATTTGATCTACAAGACATTTTGCAAAGATTTTAGACTATTGTTCATGATAATAAAGTTCATCTAATCAAATTATTTAATGAACTCCCACTCAGATTTGACATCCCTCTAGTCATCTAAGTGATACATGATCCGAGTCGACTAGGCCGTGTCCGATCATCACGTGAGACGGACTAGTCATCGTCGGTGAACATCTCCATGTTGATCGTATCTTCCATATTTACTCATGTTCGACCTTTCGGTCTCTTGTGTTCGAGGCCATGTCTCGTACATGCTAGGCTCGCCAAGTTAACCTAAGTGTATTGCATGTGTAAAACTGTCTTACACCCGTTGTATGTGAACGTAAGGATCTATCACACCCGATCATCACGTGGTGCCAAACGCATTTAACTTTAGCAACGTTGCACGCTTAGGAGAACACTTTCTTGAAATTGTTATGAGGGATCATCTTATTTACTACCGCCGTTCTAAGTAAACAAGATGAATAAACATAATAATCATCACATGCAATTATATAGTAGTGACATGATATGGCCAATATCATATAGCTCCTTTGATCTCCATCTTCGGGCTCCATGATCATCCTGTCACCGCATGACACCATGATCTCCATCATCATGATCTCCATCATCGTGTCTTCATGAAGTTGTCACGCCTAACGACTACTTCTACTTCTATGGCTAACGCGTTTAGCAATAAAATAAAGTAATTTACATGATGCTCTTCAATGACACACAAGTCATACAAAAATAAAGACAACTCCTATGGCTCGCCGTTGTCATACTCATCGGTTATGCAAGTCGTGATTCCTATTACAAGAACATGATCTCATACATCACATATATCATTCATCATTCATCACAACTTTGGCCATATCATATCACAAAAACACTTGCTGCAAAAACAAGTTAGACGTCCTCTAATTGTTGTTGCAAGTTTTACGTGGCTGCAATAGGGTTCTAGCAAGAACGTTTTCTTACCTACGTGAAAGCCACAACGTGATTTGTCAACTTCTATTTACCCTTCATAAGGACCCTTTTCATCGAATCCGCTCCAACTAAAGTGGAGAGACAGACACCCGCTAGCCACCTTATGCAACTAGTGCATGTCACCGGTGGAACCAGTCTCAATGTAAAGCGTCACGTAAGGTCGGTCCGGGCCGCTTCATCCCACAATACCGCTGAAGCAAGATAAGACTAGTAGCGGCAAGAAAGTTGACAACATCTACGCCCACAACAAATTGTGTTCTACTGCGTGCAATAGAGAACCACGACAAACCTGGCTCGATACCACCGTTGGGGAACGCTATGTAAAATTAAAAATTTTCCTACGGTTTCACCAAGATCCATCTATGAGTTCATCTAGCAACGAGTCATGGGAGAGTGATTGCATCTACATACCACTTGTAGATCGTTGCGGAAGCGTTCAATGGAACGGGGTTGATGGAGTCGTACTTTCGCCGTGATTCAGATCACCGATGATCTAGTGCCGAACGGACAGCACCTCCGCTGCTCAACACAAGTGCACGGAGCGGATGACGCCTCCTCCTTCTTGATCCAGCAAGGGGAAGGAGAGGTTGATGATGATCCAAAGAAAGACGACGACGTGGTGGTGGATGCAGCAGAACTCCAAGCAGGGCTTGCTAAGCCTACGGGAGGAGGAGGAAGTGTTGCAGGGAGGAGGAGGCGCCAGGCTTATGGGTGCGGCCACCCCTCCCTCCCCTCCCTTTATATAGGTGCATAAGAGAGGGGGGAGGGCGCAGCCTTGCCCCTTCCTCCAAGGAAGGGGTGCGGCCAAGAGGGGGGAGGAGTCCATCCTCCCGAAGGCACCTCGGAGGTGCCTTCCCCTTTAGGACTCCCTCCTCTTTCTTATCTCTAGGCGCATGGGCCTCTTGGCTGGTGCCCTTGGCCCATATGGGCCAAGGCGCACTTCACAGCCCATGTGGCTCCCCAGGCAGGTGCCCCCCGGTGGACCCCGACCTTTCGGCACTCCGGTACAATACCGATAATGTTCAAACTTTTCCTACGAATCAAATAAGACTTCCCATATATAAATCTTTACCTCCGGACCATTCCGAACTCCTTGTGACGTCCCGGGATCTCATCCGGACTCAACAACATTCGGTTTGCTGCATACTCATATTCATACAACCCTAGCGCCACCAACCTTAAGTGTGTAGACCCTACGGGTTCGGGAGACATCTTGAGACATGACCGAGGCGGCTCTCGGGCAATAACCAACAGCGGGATCCGGATACCCATGTTGGCTCCTACATGCTCCTCGATGATTTCATCGGATGAACCACGATGTCGAGGATTCAAGCAACCCCGTATACAATTCCCTTTGTCAATCGATATTTTTCTTGCCCGAGATTCGATCGCCGGTATCCCAATACCTCGCTCAATCGCGTTACCGACAAGTCACTTTACTCGTACCGTAATGCATGATCCCGTGACCAAACACTTGGTCACTTTGAGCTCATTATTATGATGCAATACCGAGTGGGCCCAGTGATACCTCTCCGTCATAAGGAGGGACAAATCCGATCCTCGATCCGTGTCAACCCAATGACACTTTCGGAGATACCTGTAATGCACCTTTATAGTCACCCGATTACGTTGTGACGCTTTGGTACAATCTAAAGCACTTCTACGGTATTCGGGAGTTACACGATCTCATGGTCTAAGGAAGAGATACTTGACATTGTAAAAGCTCTAGCAAAACGAACTACACGATCTTGTGCTATGCTTAGGATTTGGGTCTTGTCCATCACATCATTCTCCCAATGATGTGATCCCGCTATCAATGACATCCAATGTCCATACTCAGGAAAACCATGACTATCTGCTGATCAACGAGCTAGTCAACTAGAGGCTCACTAGGGACATATTGTGGTCTATGTATTCACACATGTATTACGATTTCCGGATAATACAATTATAGCATGAATAAAAGACAATTATCATGAACAAGGAAATATAATAATACTTTTATTATTGCCTCTAGGGCATATTTCCAACAGTATTCGTAGGAGGAACCCGCCTTGCAATGCCGAAGAGAATCTGCGTGCCGGACTCATCGTCATTGAAGCCTGGTTCAGGGGCTACTGAGGGAGTCCTGGATTAGGGGGTATACGGACAGCCGGACTACATCCTTTGGCCGGACTGTTGGACTATGAAGATACCAGATTGAAGACTTCGTCCCGTGTCCAGATGGGACTCTCCATGGCGTGGAGGGCAAGCTTGGCAATACGGATATGTAGATCTCCTTCCTTGTAACCGACTCTGTAACCCTAGCCCCCTCTGATGTCTATATAAACCGGAGGGTTTAGTCCGTGAGGATGAGAGAACAACAATCATACCATAGGCTAGCTTCTAGGGTTTAGCCTCTTCGATCTCGTGGTAGATCAAGCAGGAGTAGGGTTTTACCTCCATCGAGAGGGCCCTAACCTGGGTAAAGACATCGTGTCCCTTGTCTCCTGTTACCATCCGCCTAGACGACAGATTGGGACCCCTCACCCGAGATCCGCCCGGTTTTGACACCGACATCCTCCATTTTAAGTTAATGGAGGACGATTTCCTTCATCAAAGTTTTTGGGAGCTCGGGTGGTCGCTTAGGGTGTTGGATGGAGAGCTCGACCGACGATAAAAGCTCCTCCTCGAGCGATAGTGACGAGGAGGAGAGTGACGGCAATGACGACAACACTGATCTGGAGGACGACGCCTCTGACTCCGGCTGAGCATTAGCCAGACCATCACCGTCAGGCAGCGACAGCACCATCTGCATCCGCACCTCCTCTCCGGCAAGGTGATTTTCCGGGGAGTTGGGAGCAGAGGTGGGGGTGGTGCCTCCGGCTCCTCCAACATCCTTCCAGCTATACCCCGACAGGCTTCTTCGTGGGCTGCAGCTCCGTTAGCCCTGCCGCATCTTGCTGGCCCTGGTGGTAGCGGTTGATGGGTCGTCTCCGCCATGCTCTCCATCGATGCCTTCGCCCGGTTCTTCCGCCCTGCCAGCTACCTCTCCGGATCCCGACAGGTCGAGGTGGCTTACCAGCGCCGCCCTTTCCCTCTTCACCTCCTGCCGCAGTGCCTAGGAGGAGAGGGACAAGAATGGGCATTACGGGGCACTTATCTTTTTTCAATCTTAAATCTGTAGGCACTTGCCAAATTTTAGTTCAAATAGTGTAATCTCTATAATCGATGTATGTGTCCTGTAAGGTCTGTACTTGTTCGATCAGCATATTAGTGAAAAAGATGAACCTTGCTGGGGACTCGTGCATGTATATATCCATGCAGAGGTGGAATGCCTCTATATTTTTAAATAATCGAGTTTCCCCCAGCAGGCTATCCTGCTGGTACCCTCTATTTTGTTGCTGGGGAATTAAGCCTGCCGGGCACAAATTATGATGAGGGACCAGCCCCCACCACTCTTTTTCTCCAAAGGCCGCAGGGACCATCCTAACTGAAGCAATGTTCGCGTCAAGGGATGGGAGCACCTAAGTTTCAAAAAGTGGCGAGGTTCTCTTATGCACAAGTCTTTGCTTACAGAACACGTATGGACAAGAGATAGAACTTATCTGTTTGGCTTGCCGGAGATAGCAGTGTTGGTTCATCTCTCCATCTTCCATTAGAGGCCAAGTTCTCGGCAGGAACATGCAGTTTTATGCAGATGGAAATGATGCCAGATGCGATCTTATCTATATGAACATGCGATGCTCATGAAATGCTTATGCATGTATACAGCTTGTCGGGGGCCCCCAACGCTTCATTTATTTCTCTGTTGCTCAGGGTCTGTGCCTGGCTTTGTACAAGGGTTTACATGCAACTGAGGCAAGACATGTACAAAAGGGTGGCTACCGGGCAGGACCCGATAGCCGCGCCTTATGGGTAGAACTTGCGGAGATGCTCAATATTCCATGAGTTTTGCAATTGAATGCCATCTCCGGTCTTCGTGACGGATCGCGCTGTGTCCAGTGATTCGAACTACTCAAGAAGGGCCTTCCCACTTTTTAAGCGCCAACTTGTTTGTACCCTTGGAGGATCGGACGCACCTAAGGACAATGTTGCCTTTCTCAAAACACCTGGCATGAACCGTGCGGATATGATAGCGACGCAGGGCCTGCTGATAGCGTGCTGCACGTGTAGCAGCCCAGAGACGGTTCTCCTCGAGAAGCACAACATAGTCATGCCGGTGCTAATCCTGCGCTACTTCATCATATGCAAGCACTCGAGGTGACCCGTAAATGAGTTCCGTGGGGATAACTGCTTCTGCCCCATAAACTAGGGAGAAGGGAGTCTGCCTGGTAGCTCGATTTGGTGTCGTTTTGAGGGACCGGAGGACTACCGGCAGCTCTTCGATCCATCGCCTGCCGCACTTCTGCAGCGTATCAAATGTTCTCGTCTTGAGTCCTCGCAACACTTCAACGTTCACCCTCTTAGCTTGTCCATTGCTTCCAGGATGTGCAACAGAGGCAAATGAGATCTTGCTTCTGAGGGCATGAGCGTATTGCATGAAGGTGCAGCTCATGAATTGGGTGTCATTGTCGGTGATGATCTGGGCAGGGAGCCCGAAGCGGCACACCAATCCTTTCAAGAACTTGATAGCTGACTGAGCAGTCACCTTTCTCATGGCATCTACTTTCAACCACTTTGTAAACTTGTCGATGGCAAAGAACAAGAATTCAAAGCCCCCGACATCTCGGGGGAAAGGGCCGAGGATACCAAGCCCCTAGATTGAAAACGGCCATGGCAAAGGGATTGTCTGAAGAGCTTGTGCAGGAAGATGGATGTTCTTGGAATGGAACTAGCAGGCTTCACACTTGGTGACTAGCTCGACCGCATCTTGGAGGGTTGTGGGCCAATAGAATCCTTTCTGAAATGCTTTCCCAACTAATGCCCTTGATCCAATGTGGGAGCCGCACATGCCTTTGTGTATTTCCGCCAGCAGTTCCTTTCCTTCTTCCCGGCAGATGCATTTCAATTTCACACCATTGTGCCTTCTTCTGTATAGAGTGTCATCGACAAACTGATACATACTGGCCCTCCAGGCTACTCTTTCAACTTCCTCCAGTTTGTAGGAAATGGACTATGTGCCTTGCCCAAGTTGGAGCCTAAAACTTGATCGTTGGCACTAGTTATGTGATGATTTGTGGGATCATGAGATGATCGTGGTTGGAACCAAAGTGCTGGTTTCATTGGTGATCCAGGTATGATCATCGTTCGGTTACGAGGTAACCCGTCTGGTAAGAGAGTCTGAGTGACTCGGTGCACAAGTTGATTTCACCACATCAGTAGTATGTTTTGCATTGCATTAACCTGATTAATTGTCATGATATTGTTTGCCATTATGCTTATGTTTGTTGTGAGCTTGCAAGTACATTCAATGTACTGACCTGACATGTCGTGCCAGATTTCAAGCAAGTTGTTTCGGATCCGAGAGCTTCCCGCGTCTAGATCGTGTCCACATCGGTGTCCCTGTGCTATGGAGTTCCATTTCGTCGTCGTTCTGCTGCCGCGTAGTTATCATGATCGAGGCCCACTCATGTTCATTAAATAATGTACATACTATTCAGCCGCACCGTGTGTGCCGCTTGGCCTCGCTACTTGATGTAATATCAGACCTATATTGCCGCTAGCATCAACAAAGCGGTTGTTTTCTGTACCAAGTTGTTGTGTGTTGCCAGAAGACTTGATCTCTGGGCTCGCAATGCAAGGTAAACCGGTTGCTCTGAGCCGGGGTGCCACAACGCTTGGTATCAGAGCCGCGCTGACTGTAGGACACACTAGATCATTGATGCGCTAGATGAACGGTAGTTAGCTTAGTCTGAGTGTCGGTAGCAGTAGAAATTGATTGTTGCATTGCATGCATTTTATTTGTTGTTATTACTGACCGCCTGATGATTGTGAGTGTAGATAGCTCTAGTTCTGTTCATGTACCAGTTTGAGCCAGCCCCATACACATAGCCACACCTGCTTCAGAACGTGTGGCGACGACTCTACCCAGAGGGTGCTGATCCAGTGTATCAGGTGTATCGGGAGCATCTGGCCGGTTCGCTGTACGAGTACTACGTGGAGGTCACTCTACACCACAGTTCACCCGTCGGTGCTTACACCTGTTCCTCTAAGGGTGGTTTCGCTTCCACGCCATCTCAGGCTATCCAGTTTGCTGCACTCGAGGCTCTTGTAGACTTGCGCTACAACAAGGTTTGCATGCAGGACCACCCATGTTTCTATTTCTACCCATCTCTGCACAAGAACGGCGTATCCGCTTCCCTTTTATTGATCCGGTGTGCGATCGTCCTGCTAGCCACCTTTTTCGCTATATCACTGCCAGTTGTCTCTTGATCTATGAGTTAGCCCGAGAGCTAACCCGAGCTCAGATAGGCCTTGCCGCTGCTCGGAATAGCAACCCTCCACCTACTGTCGGTTTCACTCTGTTCGTTCCTCCAGCCTCTGTTACTCCGGTTACTTCGGTGACCACTCAGGGTACCACAAACCCTTTGGCAGTGACCCCTTGCAGTGCCCCTGCTGCATGGGCTTCCCTTGTCGCTACTCCTACAGCCCCTATGCTTAGGTCTCGTCCCGCACCTGCCCCTGAGGGAGAGTCCTCGAGGCAGCGCCGCCATGTCAATTTTAACGCGGAGGTATCCACTATCAGCTCAGGATCTGGGTCCGGCTCAGGAGAGGAGCCCGCAACAGCGCTAGCTGAGCACTAGATCGTTAGAGTACCGCAGTCATCATGAGGTTGACGTACGGATGTAGTCATTCGTGTCATGATGCTTAGTTTCATGTATGGGGGTAGTAGACCCGTCATGATGTTTATCTTGCATGTATGAGTCTATGTATAATTATGTTGGAACCTTTTTATTTATTCGCCTTGATTTATTTTTGCTTCTTTCTTCCGGGTTTGTCACTGGCCTTCCTTCCCATTTTCAGATATTTCTCATCTCGGTTGCTTTATATTGGGAAAACAAATAATAGGATGACGCAGGGAGGCAGAAGCAGCCATGCTTGTGACGATGTCCCTGTTCGTCGCTCAGCAAGACAGGCATGACATTCCCCCGAGCCATATCAGCCACCACCGCCTCCACCGCCACATCCGCCCTCCACTGAGCAAATCATGCGTATGTTTGAAGAAAGAAGGAACAACAATCTGATCGAGCTGTTGAAAAGTGTGCAAGCTATGGTTGGGCGTAATGGAAATCGTAATGGTCATCACTCCAAGTTGTCAGATTTTCAGAGGACGAAGCCTCCCAGTTTCAGTCAAGTTATCGATCCTTTGGAAGTCGATGATTGGTTAAGGACTATTGAGAAAAAGCTTGAGATTGCTCGCACTGAAGAAGCTGAAAAGGTTCCGTTCGCTACGCATTATCTTGAAGGAGCTGCCGCTATATGGTGCGATAATGCTATACAGGGCTATGTATTGTGAGACGAAGAAGTTACTTGGACTAAATTCAAGGGTCATTTCTGCAAGTACCATATTCCAGCCGGGATTATGAAGGTCAAGCAGCGCGAATTCCTTGCTCTCACTCAAGGAAGCTTATCAGTAAGTGAGTGCCTGCACAAGTTCAACCATTTGGCCTGATATTCTCTTTATGATGTGGCCACAAAAGAAAGGAAGATCGACAGATTTCTTGGAGGATTGAACCAACACCTTAGATGCACTCTCAGTATGTTTGATTTCCCGGACTTCCAAACTCTGGTCAACAAAGCCCTCATCGCAGAAAGGGAACACAAGCTCGTGACAACAGGCCCGCTAATAATGACCACAAGCGCAAATTCAAGCCTAAGAAGGATGGACAACCAAAGGTGGTAAGTTCTCGTGATTGGCAGCAGACTTAGGTTGAATACAAACCCAATTGGCAGCAAAATGTTAACAAGACCACTACCCAAGTCAAGAATGTCGTGACCAGCCCGGTGCGCGAAGAATGTCAGCGCAACAATTCCTGCTTTAATTGTGGACAGACCAGACATTATGCCAGACAGTGCCCCAAGAACGGCAAGCCAACCGCTCCATTTAGGCAACAAGTCAATCACCTGGAGCCCTACTCAACCCCGAGGACTATCCAAGGGCAAATTCACCACCTCTCCGCTGACAAAGCCCAAGAAGACCCAGAAGTCATCATTGGTATGTTTCCTGTTAATAGCATACCTGCAATAATTTTATTTGACTCTGGGGCTTCCCGCTTTTTTATTTCACGGAGTTTCGCTGCCCAAAACAAATTTCCTTTCTCGATTTTGGGAAAGAATATGCTGGTACAATCCCAGGGATCCTTGCTCAGAAGCAATCTGGCCTGCCATAATTTGGAAATTGATATCAAAGGAGTCTGCTTTCCAACATCCTTGATTGTCATCGAGTCTGCCAAATTGGATATTATTTTGGGAATGAATTGGTTAACCCAATATCAAGTATGCATCAACAGTGCGACCAGAGAAGTCACTTTGACAAGTCAGGAAGGTCGAACCACAAAGTTCTATGCCAGAAGGAGCATACCCAAGATAGAAATGGTTTTCACGGCTGTGGCTGAAGAATTGGAATTAATTCCTCTGGTCAGAGACTTTCCAGATGTATTTCATGAGGAATTACCAGGCCTGCCGCCAGATAGGGAGCTTGAGTTTGCAATTGATCTAGTGCCTGGAACCGCATCGTTATACAAGAAGTATTATCAGAAGCCTTCGTCAGAATTAGTGGAATTAAAGAAACAACTTGATGAGATGCTTACGAAAGGATACATCCGTTCGAGCTCTTCACCATGGGGATCACCCACTATATTTGTGGACAAGAAGGACGACAGTCTTCGGATGTGTGTGGATTACCGTCAGCTGAATGATGTCACCATCAAGAACAAATATCCACTGCCAAGGATTGATGATTTGTTTGATCAACTCAGTGGGGCAAAAGTATTCTCCAAGGTTTATTTGAGGACCGGATAAGTTTGTGGTGGTCTTCATCGATGACATCCTCATTTACTCAAAGGGTGAAGAAGAGCACAAGGAACACCTCAGAGCAGTTTTACAAAGGCTTCGTGACCATCAGCTATACGCGAAGTTCAGCAAATTTGAGTTTTGGCTCAAGCAAGTTGGATTTTTAGGGCATGTGCTTTCAGCAGAAGGGATAGCTGTGGACCCAAGTAAGGTGAAAGATGTGCTTGATTGGACCGCACCCATGACAGTATCAGAGATTCGTAGTTTCCTTGGATTAGCCGGATACTACCGCCGCTTTGTCGAGGGATTCTCTAAGATCGCTAAGCCAATGACAGAGCTCCTCAAGAAGGATAAGAAGTTTTAATGGATTGAGGATTACGAAAGAAGCTTCAACGAGCTAAAAACCAGACTGACAATAGCACCAATATTGACTCTTCCAGACATCTACCGCAGCTTTGATGTATACTGCGACGCATCCAGGAAGGGCCTTGGATGTGTACTCATGCAAGATGGCAAGGTTGTGGCCTACGCATCTCGATAGTTACGGCCGCACGAAGGGAACTATCCAACGCATGATTTGGAGTTGGCCGCTGTTGTGCATGCTTTGAAAATTTGGAGACACTACCTCATTGGAAAAAGGTGCCAAATTTTTACCGACCACAAGAGTCTCAAATATATACTTACTCAACCAGACTTAAACCTTCGACAGCGAAGATGGCTCGAGTTGGTCATGGATTAAGACCTTGGGATAAATTATCATCCGAGTAAAGCCAACGTGGTTGCCGATGCCCTCAGCCACAAGCCTGCCAGTCTGATTCCTTGCCTCCTGAACTTCAAGACGAGATCGCTCAGATCAGTTTGGTGATAATTGATGCTAGTCTTGCCAATATATTGGAAGTTGCTCCTACCCTTGAGGATGAGATTCGCAGGGCCCACACAGATGACGTATTTCTACAATCCCTTGCCGAACGTATGCAAGAAGGAAAGACTTGGGATTTCTAAGGATCAGCAAGGTACGCTAAGGTTTAGAGGAAGGATTTGCGTTCGAGCAAGCGAGACGCGAGAAAGAAGATCTTATGTATAATACCTAATCTTCGTATTCAATTCATCCAGGAGGTACCAAAATGTAAGAAGACCTTCGCCAGATATTTTGGTGGGATGGACTGAAGAAAGATATTGCATATTTTGTCGCTTGCTGTGATATATGCAACAAAGTGAAGGCGGAACACAAAAAGCCCGCCGGACTCCTTCAACCACTACCCGTCTCGCAATGGAAATGGGACTATGTCTGTATGGATTTCATCACCGGCCTACCAAGGACTTACAGAGCCAATGACGCAGTATGGGTCATAGTGGACACATTAACAAAGGTAGCTCACTTCATTCCCATCTAAACCACCTATCGAGCCGATCAACTTGCACAGTTATATGTGTCCAGAATCATCAGTTTGCATGGAGTGCCAAAGACAATTACTTCAGACCGAGGCACTCTCTTTACCTCAACATTTTGGTTACATCTTCATCAAGCCTTGGGGACTGCCCTAAAATATAGCACATCCTATCATCCTCAGACAAATGGACAGGCTGACAGAGTAAATCAGATACTCGAAGATATGCTCCGAGCATGTGCTTTGGCCCAAGGACCCAAGTGGGAAGATTATGCAGTATGCCGAAGTTCTCCTACAACAAAAGTCTTCAGACCAGCTTGAAGATGTCACCTTATGAGGCTCTGTATGGCCATAAGTGCCGCACTCCGCTAAACTGGTGTCAAACCGGAGATAGCCGCATTTTTGGAACTGATTTGATGATGGAGGCTGAAAAGCAAGTCAATGAGTCCGAGATAGACTGAAGTTAGCCAAGTCACGACAGAAGAGTTATTATGATGCAAAGCACCGTCAGATCAGTTTTGAACCCGGAGAGCATGTGTATCTCCGAGTCACACCCATGAAAGGAGTCAAGAGATTTTAGACCCGAGGAAAAGCGGCACCCAGGATATATTGGTCCATTCCCAAGTCATGTCCAAGAGTTGGAACAGTTGCTTATCGCTTGGAATTGCCACGAATTGTCAGAGTGCAATAAAGGTGTTCCATGTCTCACAGTTAAGAAGGTGTATATCGCCGCCGGAGAAAAGGACTGATATGGCAGAGATAGAACTTGCTAAGGATTTAACCTATGAGGAGAGACCGATCAGAATATTGGATGAGACAGAGAGGATCATTCGCAGCAAGGTGATAAAGGTTTATAAGGTTCAGCGGGAGCATCACACCGATGAAGAAGCAACCTAGGAAAGAGGAATTTTTAAGGACAACCTACCCAGAATTGTTTTCCCGAGCAACCGAATCTCGAGGACGAGATTCATCCTAAGTGGGGAGGTTTGCATGTGACTGGATTTTGCCTTCTCCCTTTTTCCCGACTTCATTTCTTCTTGCTTTGAATTTGGCTTTTTGAATCAATTCAAATGGACTTAAGCACTTGGGCATGTCCTTGATTTCACCCAAGTGACCCATTCATCTCTCATTCTACATTCTTTCTCTGAAAAATCCCAAAATAACCCAAGGAATATTTTTCATAAAAGAAAAATATTCAATTTCTTCTCTGAAATTCAATTCAGAGACTTGTGCTCCAAAGCAACCCTCTTTTTTCTTGCTTCCAAAAATCTAAGAAAATTCTCAAATACTCTTTGAACCTTGGCCCACCTCCCTGTGCAAAATATTTCATACTTATTTGGAATATTTTTTCTACAGAAAATCATTTCTATTCTGGCCTAAAAATCCTGTTTATATAGCAAGTGTATTTTTCCTTGCTCTAATGAAGTTGAATTTTCTTGAGCTTGTTTAGCCTCCTAACTAAACCTTAACCCCAGAGGATCAACCCTAATCACCTTCTAGAAGCCCTCTAAACTTGGCGACCAAGTTTCTGACCAGAAACTTGCCAACAAGTTCAAGCCTAATCTGGTCGGCCTGACAGTGTATGATCTCTTCCCCTAAACTAATCACTGCACGGACAACACGAGGGACAAGGTTTGGCATCGCGTAGCCGTCGTTTTGACCATGCCAGCGTGGTGACCGCGTGAGGACACAGCCCTGGCATCGCGTCCGATGCGCTCTGCATTGCGCCCTCATCTCTGTGTCGCGCGTGCTCGATGCAGAGCTCACCGACGACTGCCGCACAGCGCCACCACCTCCATCTCTTCACCCTTGACCTCTCCTTTATAACGCCCCCGATTCAATCATACACTAATCGTACACAGAAATGTGTATGATCAAGATCAAGGACTCACGGGAATATATCACAACACAACTCTAAAAGTAAAATAAGTCATACAAGCATCATAATACAAGCCGGGGGCCTCGAGGGTTCGAATACAAGTGCTCGATCATAGACGAAGTCAATGGAAGCAACAATATCCGAAAGTACGAGACATTAGTTAAACAAGTTGCCATAAGATGGCTAGCACAAACTGGGATACAGATCGAAAGAGGCGCAGCCTCTGCCTGGGATCCTCCTAAACTACTCACCGGTCGTCGGCCACTGGCACATAGTAGTAGGCACCTCCGATGTAGTAGGAGTCGCCGTAAACAGTGGCGTGCTCTGGGCTCCAAAGATCTGGTTGCGACAACTAGGTATAGAAATGGGAAAAAAGGGAGAAAAGCAACCGTGAGTACTCATCCAAAGTACTCGCAAGCAAGGATCTACACTACATATGCATTGGTATCAATGAAGTGGGTAGTATATGTGGACTGAACTGCAGAATGCCAGAATAAGAGGGGGATAGCTAGTCCTATCGAAGACTACGCTTCTGGCCGCCTCCATCTTGAAGCATGTAGAAGAGAGTAGATGGTAAGTTCACCAAGTATCATCGCATAACATAATCTTACCCGACGATCCTCCCCTCGTCTCCCTGTGTGAGAGCGATCACTGGGTTATATCTGGCACTTGGAAGGGTGTGTTTTATTAAGTATCCGGTTCTAGTTGTCATAAGGTCAAGGTACAACTCCGGGTCGCCCTGTTACCGAGGATCATGGCTATTCGAATAGATAAACTTCCACTGCAGGGTGCACCACATTACCCAACACGCCGATCCCTTTGGCTGGACACACTTTCACGGGTCATGCCCGACGTCGGAAGATCAACACGTCGCAGCCCCACCTAGGCACAACAGAGAGGTCTGACGCCGGTCTAAATCCTATTCGCAAGTGCGGCCCATCGCCCATTGCACACCGCAGTTGTGAACGCGGGCCGGTGAGCGCACCTAGCAACCTCCATTACACAGAAGTTGCATTACGCCGTCCACCCCCGGGCCACAAGCCGCTTCTAAAGGCCGACGCCAAGAAGGTTTCCGGCCGGTACCACAACGTCGAGTGCCCATAACTGTTCCCGCATAGTTGGTTAGTGTGTATAGGCCAGTGGCCAGACTCAGATCAAATATCAGATCTCGTTAAGTGTGTTATTTTAAAGTAAACGCGGACGCCGACCAGGGCCAGGCCCACCTCTCACCAAGGTGGTCTCAACTCGCCTGTTGCCACATACAAAGTAACAATGCCGGGGCCGTCGGGAACTCAGGCCCACCACTACCTCGATGGATCCACCTGTCCTTTCAGCCCCCACATTGGAATCACATGCGGGTACTCTACGAGCCGACCCGACTTTTGTCACCACCTGTATAGTATGTATGTATGTATAACCCGTGATCACCTGCCGAGTGATCACGACCCGATAGTATAGCATGGCAGACCGGACAAGAATGTAGACCCTTGATGAAGTACTAGCAACCTATACTAAGCATGTAGGATTGCAGGTAAAGGTATCAACAATTGTAGCAACAATGACAAAGCTAGGCGCAAAGCAGAATGGGATTAACCGAAAGCAAGAATAACATGCTACACTACTCTAATGCAAGCAGTAGAGAGAAGGAATAGGCGATATCTGGTGATCAAGGGGGGGGGGGCTTGCCTGGTTTCTCTAGCAAGGAGGGGTCGTCAACACCGTAGTTGTACTGGGTAGCAGCGGCGTCCGTCTCGTAGTCTACCTAGAGAAGAGGGGGAAGAAACAATGAATACAATGCAAACAGATGCATATCGTGCTAGGTGTGCCCTAACACGGTAGTAGGTGATACCGGCGAAGGGGGGAAATATCCAGGAAAGTATTCCCAATGTTTCATGTTTTTAGACAAAAGAAACGGAGGTGGATTGTTGCATGTTCGCTATGCTAGGGGCGTGTGGCGGACGAACGGACTGCGTATTCGGATTCGTCTCGTCGTTCTGAGCAACTTTCCTGTACAAAGTATTTTCATATAAGTTATGGTTTATTTTATATGATTTTTCAAAGTTTTATTCATTTTTGAAATTATTATTAATTGAAAATTAAATAGCAATTTGCTATGAGTACACAGTAAAGTGGACCCACCAGAGTTGCTAGAGGTCGACAAGGGCCCCTCGCTGACCGCCGACTTCCAAGAATAACAATATTGTTGACCCGGTCAAACCCACCAAGGGGGGTCCACATGTAATAGACAGAGTTATTTAATAGGGTTTAATTTAAACTAGAAGGGTTTATTAGTGGGGGTGGGCCCCATCTGGCAGTGACTAACTAATTAAAAATTTCAGTTTTAATTATAAAACTAGTTTAATTAAGCACGGGGGCCCACATGTCATTGGCTGCAACGCTAACCAGGATTATTTATGAAGTGGGTTAATTAAAAGGGTTGGACCCACCTGTCAGCAGTTCACTAGGTTTATTTAATTAATCCCAAGTTAATTTGGATGTCGGTCCCATTTATCATCTACACATGGGTGGTAGATTAGAGGCAGCTTAGCGGCTGATCCCAAGGTCCACTGTCGATGCTGGCCCACGGACGGTTCGAATGGTCCACTGTCGGCGAGGTAGAACACATGCGGAGCTTCGCGGAATCGCCCCTCCGCCGTGAACGGGCACGCAGTTGGAGCACGCCCCGACCGTGGGAGGCGTCGCGTCAGATGGTGGTCTTGACAAGTCATCGGGGAGGCCGAGAACGCTGCCAACGCTGATAGCAGGCGGCGGCTGGAGTTCGGCCCCATGGCAAACGGCGCCAGGGACGGCCTAATCGAGCAAGGGGAGGGGGAACGGATGGCGGCTCATAGTGGAGCTATAGGGATGGCAGCGGGCTCGACGGGGATCGAAGAGGCGGTCGAGGTTGAAGAAGAGACGACGACGGCGACTTGGTGAAGCTCCTGCTCGTTGGCGTTGGCGTGGAGTCGAGGGGTAGCCCTCGAAGCGTCGGCCTGCTCAGGGAGGCCAGTGGCCATGGGGTTCACGATGGCGCGGCGTCGGGCACGGTCGGGCGGTTGCGGGGAGAGGGAGCGACGTGAGGTCGGCGGAGGCAGAGGCCGGTGCTGGGGCCGGTGTCGGTGTCAAAACCGGCGGATCTCGGGTAGGGGGTCCCGAACTATGCGTCTAAGGCGGCTGGTAACAGGAGGCGGGGGACACGATGTTTACCCAGGTTCGGGCCCTCTCTATGGAGGTAATACCCTACTTCCTACTTGATTGATCTTGATGATATGAGTATTACAAGAGTTGATCTACCACGAGATCAGAGAGGCTAAACCCTAGAAGCTAGCCTATGGTATGATTGTTGTTGTCCGTGGTTTATATAGACACCGAGGGGGCTAGGGTTACACGTAGTCGGTTACAAGGGGAGGAGATCTACATATCCATATTGCCAAGGTTGCCTTCCACGCCAAGGAGAGTCCCATCCGACACGGGATGAAGTCTTCAATCTTGTATCTTCATAGTCCAACAGTCCGCCAAAGGATATAGTCCGCTGTCCGGAGACCCCTAATCCAGACTCCCTCAAAGAGTCTCCTCGAACCAGGCTTCAATGACGATGAGTCCGGCGCGCAGATTTGTCTACGACATTGCAAGGCGGGTTCTTCCTCCGAATACTTCATAGAAGATCTTGAACACGAGGATAGTGTCTGGCTCTGCAAAACAAATTCCACATACCATCGCAGAGAGAATAATATTTCCACAAATCCAATCTGCTGACCGTTTTTCATAATGCGACGTATTGCCGTGGTCTGGTTATGACGAACCGTCTTTCTCAATCAGCCTGTCATCGCATCGCTTTGGCGAGGCGACTTTTATTGGCATGTCTTGTCGGGCGGTAGATCGTGGTCCCCTTATTACGGGATTCTCATCAATACGGATGTGGGTAACCCAATCATGCCCATTGGTACGACTCCTCGATTTAGGCAAGTCCCAAACGGCCACGCGGAGGATGCTTGATATTCGTCCCCTTTATAAAGAGACCAAGGCCTGTCCTTTTTACCTCTCGCACTCGAACGAATCCTTCCCCCACCTCGAGTTCCAACACCCAAAGCTCAGGTCAGGCGCTTCAGACCTTCAACCATGTCCGGATCCAACCTTCAAAGTCGGTGGATGCCTTCCTCTATCACAGAGGAAGACATCAAGAAGCTAAGAGAGGCCAGGTAATTGACCGGGGAAATTCAAGACAGGTTGCTCGCTCGAGGGCAGGTCATTCCTACTCCCGAACCCGGCTAGAGCGTTGTATTCATCTCTCACTTCCTCCGAGGGCTAGGCCTTGCTCTAGATCCCTTTGTTAGGGGGCTCATGTTCTATTACGGGCTGGATTTCCACGACCTGCCTCAGATTCCATCCTTCACATCTCGCTGCTCATCGTCGTGTGTGAAGCCTTCCTCCACATTACCCCACACTTCGGCTTATGGCTCAAGACCTTTAATGTGGAGCCGAAGATGATTGAGGGGCGACATGCAGAGTGCGGAGGCGCCGTAATAAGCAAAGGCGCCGATGTCCCATGGCCGAAGGGTTCCTTCCCGGAGGTGTCCAGTTTATGGCAACGGGAGTGGTTTTACATCACAGCTCCCCGGGGTACCAAGTGGGTGGCCCCGCTTTTCGCTGGGCCCCCACCACAACCGACGCCATGGATCAACAAGGGCTAGACTGGGGCCAGCAAATGATGTGTCGATATTGCAGAAGTCGCATCCGAGATCTCCTAGAGAGATGTCGGCTTGGTCACAGAATGCAAGTCATGCTAGTTCGCCGAAGTCTTGCCTCGCAAACGCCGACCCTCCGAATGTGGGAGTTCAACCCGAAGGACCGCGAGCTATTCAGCACTTCCTCGGCATGACGTCAAGAGATGTACAAATTATTCTTCGGACCACAAATAAGGTGTCCGGACCTCACCGAGGATGTGGAGTCTGAGCTGCAATCGCCTAGATACCCAAGTAAGTAACCTCGTGGGTAACACACCGTATTTTTATTTATCACAATATCATTTCGAAAAGTCGCTCTTTGACCAGGACTGCAACAAAGGCGAAAGATTATCAGTGTTCGGCCCCTTCCCGAAGGCTCAGCCGGATCCAAAGATCGATCAAAATGTTGAGTCGGCGCTTTATCAGGCGCCCTCAGGGGAAGATGAAGGAGGGAATAAAGAGGCTGAAAGCGGGCCTCACTCATTATTCATTCAAACCGGGGGAATTAGCGCCTCCCCGAAGGAGGATAACCGGTGAGAAGAATCTGAAATTCCCTCTCCCCAAGGAAGAGAAGAGGAGCACCTCTGATGACCGGGAAACCAGGGTTTCAAAATGGGGGAAGAAATCTTCACCAGAGGGTCCTGCCTCGGAGGGTACCCTTGCCGCACCGCGTCCGCAAGGGGATCATCCTTCCGCCGAGCTGTAAGTAAACAAAAAGAACTTAATAGAAAAAATATCCTGCTTTACCTCTGAGGACATTAACCGAAGCATATATCTTGTAGTTCGGATCGTAGCCCTTCTCGACAGAGTTCGTCTTCGGGGGATCTTCTTCCGGAGATGATGGAGAGCGTAAACACCTCCCATGCCACCCTGCCACATGAGGCGGGCGATGTCAAGTGTCGCCGCCAAGGGTTTCTCCCGATCCGCCAAGGCCAGCGGTAATCCCGTACACCAAGTCCTTAGCATCCCGCTCCTAAGGGGAGCAATGTAAAGAGTCCGGAACCGTCCGGCAGCGATCGATCGGACGATCAAGGATCTTCTGGAGCAAGCGACTATCTCAGAAGCACATCGTACGCTAATGGGTACGATGATTCAGAGGATTTCGTCTGCCGAAACCGGGTTGCATGAAGCTTTTATGAGTCTGCTGAAAGGCTTTGAGGTACGTGAAATAGTGTATGCTTTTGATGATACTTTTTCTGTAAGTTTGATCAAAGTAGAGATACTTTGACTACACATAAAACTTATATGTAAACTAGAAAGGATCGGAGGGAGTATATTGTACGTTCAAAAGTGAAATGAACATTGAATACCCTTTATATATGATTTGTGGATGCTATGATCACCGGTTCAAAATTTTGAATCCGCCTTTAGGTATCACACATGCACCCACTCGCTCTCTCTCGATTTCATTCGGGTTCGGAGAACATTGAATACCCTTTATATATGATTTGTGAATATGTTCGTTTCGCTTATGAACGCATAATATACTCCCTCCGATCCCCACAGACTTCGCCCCCACGGGTCATTTCTATCATAGAAACAGAGCAAACCTTTATCTCCTTGCACGACACACAATTGATCTCTCAACATCAATCGATCTCGTCAAGATGTGTCGGGGCATGAACCGAATGGGATGTCAAAACTTAGACGGGAAGCGACACATAGTGGAGGCAAAGTGAAACTTTAAACGAACCGTTTGTTTGTATGCATGTCGGACAAATTACAACATTGGAAATACAAGCATGGTCTAGGCCCACATGCGAATGATACTCGGTGGAATGTTCAAATGAGGCATGCGGGAGCGACACGCTCATCGTCGCATTACACAGTCGGTTTCAAGCAGCCGAGGGTGGCGTTAGCAATCGCGGCACGACCAGCAGATCAACACCCGGCTGCCGAGGATGCACGGGCGCCAAGTGGCAGTGACGCCGCGACAGCGTCCCGCTGGAGTGGTGTACCGCCGCCAACCGCATCCCTGTGGACTGAGACCATGCCGGGTCGTCTTGATTTTTCAACGACATGTGGGGTCGCATGTGAGCAAAGGGCATCTCCAACATTGCCATGACAGCAGCTGACTACCCTGGCACACCAACAACCCTTGTCCCTCGTGTCATCGCGCGATGCGTTCCCAGCCGGCGCCAGCTGTCCGCATTCATGTCGTCCGTCTGTATGCCATCGTTAAGAGGCTCAGTGCCCGAGGAACCAACTCCGACGACTTAATAACGCACCCGGACGCTTGGCCTCACCGAATGCGCCATTTAAAGCGGCAACGCCCAGCTAACCTCCACACTATAGCGCATCGCCCCGCTACTCGCACCACATCCGCCATGATCGCGAAGCGCGAACGCTCTGCGGGAGAGCTTGTCTTCGGGGATGAAGCTCGAGGTCGCCGCCCTCGCTCAAGTCGCCGCTCGCGACACAATAGCGGCGTAGCCGGACGCGGACGTGACCTTACAAGCGGTGGCCACGCTGGTGGCCGACGACGGGAGCACCGTCAGCCACGCGTCCTACTTGCCGTCGTCGAACATCCGACACTGCCGAGGTCGGGGACTCCTCCGAGGATGAGTAGGGCATGGAAGGCGGCAGGGCATGGTGTGCCAAGTGGCCGGTCCGTTTCCCGTGTTCTACTCTCCCTCGCCGGAGACCGCACCTTCACTTCACGGGTCTTGAACCCCGCCCCCATACATGGAGATCGCAGATGGAGGACGTTGGTCGCCACCGTAGAATAGGTTTAGGGTCAGGTTTCTTTTATTTTTCTGTCCTATAAAAGTTCGAAATGTAATGAAAATCTGTCGTGTTTGCATTAATCTCGGCCGATGTATATGAACTTTCACAATAATATAGTATACTGTAGGAGTACTAGCAAGATAATATAGTATATTGTAGGAGTACTAGCAAGATGCCCGTGCATTGCACGGAACATCAATATCTTGTGGGAGAAAAGGATGAACGAGGGAAGGCCTTATCTGCAAATGTGGAGAGGAGTGATGACCCACAAGTATAGGGGATCCATCGTAGTCCTTTCGATAAGTAAGAGTGTCGAACCCAACGAGGAGCAGAAGGAAATGATAAGCGGTTTTCAGCAAGGTATTCTCTGCAAGTACTGAAATAAGTGGTAACAGATAGTTTTGTGATAAGATAATTTGTAACGAGCAACAAGTAACGAAAGTAAATAAAGTGCAGCAAGGTGGCCCAATCCTTTTTGTAGCAAAGGACAAGCCTGGACAAACTCTTATATAAGGAAAAGCGCCCCGAGGACACATGGGAATATCGCTGCTTAGTTTTCATCACGCTCATATGATTCGCGTCGTACTTTGATAATTCGATATGTGGGTGGACCGGTGCTTGGGTGCTGTTCTTACTTGAACAAGCATCCCACTTATGATTAACCTCTATTGCAAGCATCCGCATCTACAACAAAAGTATTAAGGTAAACCTAACCATAGCATGAAACATGTGGATCCAAATCAGCCCCTTTACGAAGCTAAACTCATAAACTAGGGTTTAAGCTTACGTCACTCTAGCAACCCATCATCTACTTATTACTTCCCAATGCCTTCCTCTAGGCCCAAATAATGGTGAAGTGTTATGTAGTCGCTGACATAACACCACTAGAGGCTAGACAACATACATCTCATCAAAATATCGAGCGAATACCAAATTCACATGACTACTAATAGCAAGACTTCTTCCATGTCCTCGTGGAACAAACGTAACTACTCACAAAACATATTCATGTTCATAATCAGAGGGGTATTAATATGCATAAAGGATCTGAACATATGATCTTTGTCGGAGTAATGGGCCACGGGTAGGCTAACCCGAGCCCCTGAACCTTTCAAGACATCGGGGTAGGCTGCACCCCTCGAGACCCCAAGATGAAGAGCCGCCTTTGAGAGTCGGCGGCAAGGCCGCCGACTGCCCCTCGCGGCCGAGTCCCAGGGACGACTTCGAGATAAGCCGACTCCTAAACTGGCGGCTTCCAGAGAAGCCGACTATGGGGAGTCGGCCCGCGACTCCAACCGCCTCCTGCCTTCGCAACAAGGGACGGGACGGGGTATGGCCACCTTGGCCCATACCTCCCCTGCAGGAAGGGCAAGCGGGCATGGCCACAGGCGCCTGCATCACTGTGGAGATCTCCATCCGCGTGGCATCATGCCATGCCACTGACATCAACCTCCATGGGCGCCGAGCCCAGCCTGACGGCTGTCTGGCCAGACGACCCAGAGACGGCTGGGTCCCCTTGCTCGGCTAGGGATACGTAAGACGGCGAGTGTTACAAGACGGCCCATTGGGAGTCGGCTAGCCCTCCCACGGGCCCCACACGCCCATTAACTGACATAAGACGGGGAATGGTAGCGGTAATCGCCCGTCATGCAGCGGCACCTTTGTTGCCATGACCCCATGACCAAGCTAACGTTATTAGAAGCACGGCCACAAGAATCCGCAGCAAAGACCACGCCCGCGGCGGACAGAACTGTCGGGCGGTCACGGCGGGCGAAGTCGCCGGAGAAGACGGCGGCTCGAGAACAGGTGGGACCCACACCACCGGATTACCATTGTACCCACGAGGGTAGGCCTATATAAGCCCCTGTGGCACCCATGCACAGGGTGATCCATCCTTAGCACTAGACCAGATCATATAGGAAGGAGGAGCTAGCCTCGCCTTCTCCCTACCTCCGTGAAAACAGCTCAAGGAGCAACCTTGTACCCACTTTGCCATAATGATCATGCGGAGACCCCGCAGAGCAGCAAAGAGGGGTGTTATCTCCACGGAGAGCCACTGAGCTGGGTAAGATCCGCCGCGTGCATGTCTTCGCCATCCTGCTTTCGAGCATCGACGACGTTTCTACGCGCCCCCACCATGATAAGCCATCCTTGGCATATGTCGCACTCCAACCCGACATTTGGCGCCCACCGGGGGCGAGGTGCACCATCGTCCGGGAGACCTGCTGGACGGAACCCTTTTTCTCCTCGGCGGCGCAGCTTCCCCTAAGACGCCAGACGGAGTTCGCGCCGACGCTACCGCAGACGGCTTTGAGGTCACTGCGCAGCCAGCCTGCTCGCTGAACTTGTCGGGCGAGGTTCGCCCGACGAGCCCGTGCATCCGACGTAGTATCGGGCGGCCCCAGAGCCTCCTCGCGGGCCTCATTGACCAACTCCACGCCGCCGCGAGCCTCGCTGTGGATTTGGAGTCCAGAGACTCCACCGACCCAATGCTGGTCGACCGACACCGCGTGCCGCTCGGCAACGTTCCCCAACCAACATGGTGGTTCACGACGAGCCACTCCCTCGCACGGAGAGCGGGCGGAAGCACCGCCACGGAGGTGCTCGTCATCGATCCACGCGAGCATCCCGATGAAGGAGCTTCACGACCTTCGACGCTGCTCGCAAGACCGCACCGCTACCATTCCGGAAGACGCTGATGCCGGAACGCCGGAGGCGCCGCCGCCTTTCGCCGAAGGCACGAAGAAGTCGGGCAAGCATGAGACGCTTGTCGAAGCCTACCAGCGTGAGATGGATCGCGCCAGGCGGCGCTTCGCCGCCCCAATCGGGCTTCAGCCGCCAGGCGCGTCTGCCAGTCAATGGCGCGTGGCTATCGCCAACCTGTTCGGGGCCAATCGCATCAGTATCTCGCCACGCCGCGAGAATATCCGCGTTACCAGCGGCGGGGCGCGACGAAGCTAGACAACTTCGAGGGTGAAGAGTGCCACCGATGACGGAGCGAGTCCAGCACTCTCGAGCGGCTGCCGCCATAAGCAGACGAAGCTTTACCGCCGACAGAAGGCGCCGCAATGGCATGTGACGGCACCCGTATCCCGCCGAGATCAAGGCGCGACGTCTCGGACGCCGATCGCGGTGTCCGCGGAAGAAAAGATAAGGATCCGGCCGCTATCGTACAGTCGGACTCGCATCACCATCGAAGCGCTGATCAAGACGGCCGCCTTAAGAGCGGTGGAGCGGAGGGACGACTATTTGCCTCCTCCTCTCGCCAAAAGAAAGGCGAAGTCTCCCCGCCGCCTGCCGAAAGAGTCCGACTCTCGGCGACCGCCTTTGGCCACGAGAGGAGTTCGGAGAAATGACGCCCGCCACCGTCAGATCGACCGAGTCCACCGATCCACTCGGCCGGAAGAAGAAGAGTTGGGTCCGCCTGTTCGGACCCTCGATTCCGAGACGCAGCCCTTTCCCAAAGGGTTCACGCTCCCACGAGATACGCCAAGTACACCGCAGCACTGCGTGAAGCGGAAAGGCGGCTGGTTGACTACTCCACGGCCGCTCAACGATAGCGAACGACAACAAGCGTGTTGTCAGAAAGTATGTTCCACTCATGCTCCAAGGCACGGCCGGACATGGTTGAACAGCTGAAGCCCCGCAAAGATCAACAGCTGGGTCGATTTCATCAAGCCTTCGTGCTGCAACTTCACAAGCACATACAAGCGACCTCCCAAGCCTCGCCAGCTTTCCTTGTGCGTGCAAGGCCCCGACGAGTCAACTTCGCGACTACCTCACGCTACTGGGCCGAGCTTCGGAGCTCCTGCGAGGGCGTGCATGAGGTGCAGGCTATCGAGTACTTCACTGCCGGGTGCAGAGAAGGCACCCTCCTCAAGCACAAGCTCCTCTGCGACGAGCCGGAGACCCTCGATGAACTGCTTATCATAGCGGACAAGTACGCCACAGTCGACTCCTCCATGAAGGCGGAGATTCAAGTTAGTGCGACCGGCAAAGTGGCCCCGCAAGCTCCTAGAACTCCCATGGAGACGCCAGCCGGGCGACAACCACAAGACGATCACAAGCGCAGTAGTTCCACCTGCTTCCAAAGCACCGGCAGTTGCAATCGAAGACTAGCAGCCGGAGGGGCAGCCACCAAACCAAGCGGCATGTAAAGGCGGTAAGTCCAACTGGTTGCCGCCTTCTCTTACGAAACTCTAGATGGCCCCCGCAAGTTCCACGCCGCGGCCGCCAAACCACACCACCCGGAAATGCCACTGCTCACCAGATCGCCAAGGGAGACGGCCTCCTTTCCCCCGCTGGTCCGCCGCCTCCACCGCCGGGCTCTTTCAAAGAGTTTGTCGGGCCAGTCCACAGCAGTACAAGATGATTACCTGTAAGAGCATGGAGCCTATGTGGTGTTCACTAGTGTGGTGACGATCGACGCAAAGAAAGGCTGCAGCAAAGACAAGAAGTGAATGCAGAGCATCAGACACTCCAGAGTTCATGCCTTTGGTCAGAAGCTTATCGGTTGAGCAGAGCTGACCACCCAGAGGTGATGCAGTCAGGGCTCCTACGCCTCTGGTCTTGGGAGCCACCCTTGCCACAGATAGATTTGAGCCGCCGCTTCTCATGAAAAGTGCCGATAGACGGAGGCAGTAGCATCAACATCCTGCATAAGGATACCATGGAGAAGTTGGGAATCAAGCAAAGACAGCTCGTAACAGCCGGACTGTGTTCCACGGCATCGTTCCTGGCCTTTCCTGCTCGCCAATCGGCAAGATCCTGATAGACGTCCTCTTTGGGGACAAAGATCATTTCCGCCGAGAGCCAATCTGGTTTGGCACCACCTCGAAAGTCCGTACCATGCGTTGCTTGGCCGACCTGCTTTGGCCAAGTTCATGGCGGTCCCCCACTACGCCTACCTCAAGATGAAGATGCCGAGTTCCAAGGGGATTCTGACCATAGCCGGCGACTATGGAAAGTCATCCGCTTGCGCGGCTGAAAGCAGTCGACTAGCCGAGTCCCTGGTAATCGCAGATGAGAAGCGGCTTCTTGATCAGGTTGTGGCGATGGCCGGCAAGCAGCCTGAGATATCGCCCGACCCCAAGGAGTCGGAAGCTGAGGGATCATTCAAGCCGGCTAAAGAAACAAGGAAGATACCCTTGGACCCGGAGCACCCAGAGAGGTCTGTTGTCAGAGGTGCAAACCTTGACAACAAATAGGAAGGCGTAGCTAAATGCCGATTTCCTCCATGAGAATCGGGACATCTTCGCATGGTCCCCTAAAGACATGCCGGTGTCTGAAAGCGAAATTCGCCGAGCACAAGTTACATGTCCGATCTGATGTGAAGCCCGTCGAGCAACCCTTGCGCCGCTTTGTCGAGAAGAAGAGAAGAGAAGAGTTGTTGGAGAAGAGATAGCCCGACTCTAGCCACGGCTTCATTATGGAAGTATTTTTCCTAATGGTTAGCAAACCCGGTCTGGTGTCAAGAAGAACAAGCAAAGGCGGATGTGTATTGACTACACAAGCCTCAACAAAGCTTGCCCCAAGGACCCATTCGCTCTACCAAGAATTGATCGGTGATAGACTCCACACCGGATGCGAGCTGTTGAGCTTCTTAGATGCATATTCAGGATATCACGGATCAAGTCGAGCCCCGATGACAGATCAAGACCGCCTTCATCACGCCTCGCTTGAGCCTTCGCTACGACCACGACGTTCGGCTTAAGGAATGCCGGGCGCCACCTTCCGGCGTTGCATGCAGAAGTGCCTCCTCAAGCAACTTCGGCGTAAACGCCCACGCTTACATGGACGATGTGGTGGTGAAAGCGGAAGCGTGGAACACTGGCTGGAAGACCTCAAGGAAACCTTTGAGAGCCACGCCGATTCCGCATCAAGCTCAACCACGAGAAGTGCGTCTTGAGTACCGGCCGCCAACTCCTTGCCTTCCGGTCTCTGAACAGCGGCATAGAGTGCAACCTCAGCGAAGATCAAGGCCATCGAGAGGATGGAGGTACCCAGCCGACTGCTAGATGTGCAAAAGTTCACCGGCTGCTTGGCGTCCATCAGCCGGTTCATCAGTCGGCTGGGCGAGAAAGCTCTCCCTTTATACCAACTCATGAAGAAGACCACCTTTTTCGAATGGAACCACAAGGCGGACAAAGCTTTTTCCTAGTTGAAGAAAATGTTGACTACTCCCCTGTCATCGGCGGCCCGACTCCCCAAAGAGCCCATGCTCGTGACATTGCCGCCACCAGTAGGGTAGTCGGCCTGATCATTGTGATTGAGCCTTAAGGAGGAAGGCAAGGCGCTACCTGTCCAGAGATCGACCGGTATATTACCTGAGCGAAGTACTGTCGACCTCCAAGCAGAACTACCCCCACTACCAGAAGATGTGCTACGGCGTGCACTTCACCGCCAAGAAGTTGAAGCCTTACTTTCAAGAGCATCCAATCACTGTGGTTTGCACAGCCCCACTAGCCGAGATCATCGGAAGCCGAGATGCTTCTGGCCGAGTGGCCAAGTGGGCCATAGAGCTGGCCCCTACACCATCTACTACCAGCCCTCAGATCGCCATCAAGTAGCAAGCACCGGCCGACTTCCTCGCCGACCGGGGCGAGACCCAAGACCGCCGCCAAATACCGACTCCATCCAATGGCGGATGCATTTCGATGGCTCCAAGATGCGCACCGCTTGGGAGCCAGCTTTGTCCTCACTTCCCCCAAAGGCGACAAGCTCAAATATGCGTTGCAGATCCATTTCGCCGCCTCCAACAACGTCGCCCGAATCTGGCGCTCATTCACGGGCTCCGGCTTGCCAAAGAGCTTGGCATTCGCGGATCCTATGTTATGGCGACTCCGATTTAGTGGTCCAAGAAATCATCCGGCGATTGGGACGCCAAAGATGCAAACATGGCAAGCTACCGCTTCTTTGTACAACAACTCGGCGGATATTTCGAGGGGTGCGAGTTCACGCACGTGCCAAGAAATGACAACAACCTGCAACACCACGGCACGAATCGGCTCCACCCGCCAAGCAATACCATCCGGCGTCGCCAGCGGCGCCTCCTCAAGCCGTCATCAAGCCTTCACCAGAATCGGACTCCATCTTTGTGCGGCTCCCTCAAGAAGTCGGATCCGACTCAAGAGCCCCAAAGCAGATGGCACAAGAACTCTTATAATGGCTCCAAGAACGCGCAATCGAAGCCGGCGGGGACTTTAGAACCCGCCCGAGGATCTATGCGGCGACCAGTCCGAAGACTCCAGAGAGCTCGCCCGGGGACTGCACTTCCGGCCGGGACTTCATCAATCCAAGCAGCTGCGGACTCCAGCCCGCCTCCCAGCCCAGCCGCCTCGGCCCAAGTCGCGATCTTGGCAGTTGAAGAAATAGCAGCACCCTCATGGGCCCAGCCCATCCTCAAGTTCCTAGTGAGCAAAGAGCTGCCAACCGATGAAATCTTGGCTCGGCAAGTACAACGCCGAGCGGCAGCCTACACCATAGTCAACAGAGAGCTGGTCAGGCGCAGCGTCACTGGTGTCTACCAGCATTGCGTCGAGCCAGAGCAAGGCCAAGCAATTCTCAAAGACATCCATCAAGGCGAGTGCGGCCACCATGCGGCCTCAAGAGCACTCGTCGCCAAAGCCTTTCGACACGGTTTCTTCTGGCCAACTGCCCTAGAAGAGGCCAAGGAATTAGTCCAAAATGCAAAGGGTGCCGGAAAGTTCCGCTCCAAGCCGCATCAGCCGGCTTCCACACTCAAGACAATCCCCATCGCCTGGCCCTTTGCGGTTTGGGGCCTGGACATGGTGGGACCGTTCAAAACAGCACGAGGCGGCCTAACTCATTTACTTGTCGCGGTGGACAAGTTCACCAAGTGGATAGAAGTAAAGCCCATCAAGAAGCTGAATGGTCCGACTGCAGTAACTTTAATCTCCGATATCACGATTCGCACGCAAGATACCACACAACATCATCACCGACAATGGCACAAATTTTGCCAAAGGCGCCTTGGCCCGTTTCTGTGCAACACAGGGCATCCAACTGGACTTAGCATCCGTCGCCCATCCGCAGTCAAATGGCCAGGTGGAGCGAGCAAACGGCCTCATCCTTCTGGCATCAAGCCTCGACTGGTCGAACCATCGGAGCGCTCGCCCATTGCTATTTGATGAGTTGCCACCGTCCTTCGGAGTCTGCGCGACGACTCCAAACAAGTCAACCGCTTCACACCTTTCTTCCTCGCTTCACGGTGCCGAAGCCGTCATCCCAACAGACATAGAGTTCGACTCCCATGAGTCACCATGTACACCGAGGAGGAAGCGAAGAAGCACGTCAAGACGAAGTCGATCTGCTTGAAGAGGGCCGGCTGTTGGCACTTTCGGCCGGTCCAAAGCATCTACCGCAGAGCTCGCCGATACTACAACAGGAAGGTCAGTCGAGATCTTTCCAAGAGGGCGACCTTGTGCTCGACCGATCCAAATGAACAGCCGCCAAGCACAAGTTGTCGGCCGCCTTTGGGAAGGCCCCTTCATTATCAGCAAAGTGCTTGAGCAGCGACTCCTACTACGATCGACGCCGGAAGCCCGAAAGCACGCTAAGAGGGACGATTCCGCAAAGAGACGGAACGGTTATGGAATGCAAATCTTCTCGAAGATTTTATAGTTAATGCAAGATGTACCATGCTACCCTTTGTATTAAAAGTACCAAGATTCTTCGGGCCCCCGAGACAGCCTGGGACCGCCCTTTTTGTTATCTATATGATAAGAATTATGCCTTCGAGTATGCTACTCTTTGTTATGCCGCTTGGCACCGGGTTCACTTAGTCGGCCCGGGACTCGCCGCCACGCTATGGAATGCTTCCTGCAATCGGACAAGTAGTGTGTGTGGTACCTAAGCCGCCTCTGCCGAAGCCACAGCTCAGAGCGATCGCTTACGGGCAGGAGTAAGGAAGAACAGGCGCCCACATGAAAAATGGCTAAGGACTCAAAGCATAAACATAGCTTAAGCTGACTTCCAGCCTCTCTTATAAAGCCGACTCTTGAGTAGTCGGCTTACCGCTTTCTATCTAACTTGTTAAAAAGACTCTAAAAATGGCCAAGTACTTGCCTTCCCAAAGTAGCCAAGAATTTGATCCAGCGGCAATCCAGAAGCGGTTGTCCGGATCGGGCAAGGCGGCGACTAAGGGAAGGCGGCAAAGGAAAAAGCCAAAGGTGCAATGAGCAAGGAAAGATAGAATTCGGATAAATATTTACATAACTTAGGCCCTTGGCGAATCTTCAAGCAGAAGTTCGTAATACACCTTGGTGGAATTGTGCGATTAACAAGTTCTTCAAAGACTACTAAAGCAGATAAAATAAAGGCAAGACGGCAGCCTAGGAAGCAGCAGACAGGTTCGGAGGGCCGGAAGAGACGGCGGTGTCAGGCGCCGGGGCGGCCGGCTGGGCAATCTCGGCTTGATCATCTCCGGCGGCAACACTGCCCGGCGGCGGCTGTCGTTCTTTGGAGGCGCGGTCGAAGCTAAGGCTGGTCGCCCGCTCCGTCTTCTGGCGCCTCCGTCTCACCTCCGTCCTCCGCCTTCGCCTTCCTCCTCGGCGCTGGAGCGATCACCTCCGCCGAGTCCTCGTCGTAATCCGGGTTCATCTCAACCACTCCGGCGGCGCCTCCGCCCGTCTTCAGCCCGCCAGGGACGAAGACGCTGGTACCTGTAGAAGTCGGCGATCGCGCCACAGACGCTCGGCGGGCGTCTTCCTGACCATCTCGCTCTTTGAGGCCTTCGGCCGAACGTGGCCAGGCCGGTCCAAGTCCAGCCTCGGATACCACGCCTTGACGAATTCCAAGGCTCCGCACGCCCAGCCCGGGCCGAGGAACCTTCCAAGCCTCAAGATTTTGCGGCGGCCGCGACCTCCGGCCGATCAGCGATCTGACTGAGAGTCGCGCGAACCGGCATGTCACAGCCACAAAGGCAGCAATCGCTGGCGTAACCACGTTGAAGCCGGCGCAACATTCGATGGGCGGCCGCGGTAGCCTCGATGCTCCAAAGCTGCTCATCAAGGGTCCGGGGCGTTGGCGGCAATCTCGCGCGATTGCCCTCCGCGCCTCGCGATCAGCCTCGATGGCTTGATTGGCCGCCTGCGTGTGGCCAGGGAAGAAGTCTGCCAAGACGAAAAAGAAGCAAGCCAAAAAATCAGGAGTCAGCCCGACCCATAGTCAGCGGCTCAAAGAAAGAAAATAAAGAAACTCACCGTCGACAATGTCCTCGATCTCATGGAAGCCGGAGGTCAGCAGTGCCTCCTTGTCGGTCCAGGAGGAGCGCTCGCTTTCGAACTCGGCCAGGAGAGCAGTCTCTTTCTTCTCCGCCTCATCTTGCGCCTTCTTGAGCAACTCCCTTTGCTCTGCCAGCTGCGCAGCCAGCAGGTCGCGCTCTACGACGAGCTTGCTGCACTCCTCCCCCTTGGCACGCAAGGCGGTGTTGGCTTCGCCCTGCTGCTGCTGAAGAGCGGCGTTGGCCTCTGAAGAATAAAAAGAAAGAGGACATTAATTCACAACAAATAAGGTCGCTGGAAGATCCGGCCCGACCCGTGCCATGGCCGAACAGTCTCGAGGACTATAGATGCCAGGTGCTTGTGTGCCGCCTGAAGAAGGAGGACTCTACTCCGGCTCTTCGACAAGTCGGCGATCCGGCTTGGCGCCTCAACATTGCGGTTGAAGGCAAAGCGCGGAGGTTGTGATACTCCCGTGATAAGTATTTTAGACAAAGGTAAATATTTGGAACTCATCAGATGGAGTTCCGAGCACTTCTTTCGCATGACGCCCGAAACTTCGAGACTACACCCAGCAGTGGGTGGCGCCCCCACAGAGAAGAACAAGAAAAAGCAAAGTCTAAAGAAGAAAGCATACCCGGACGGCTGCTCACGACGCCAGATGTGCCTTGGTGCAGTTCTGAATGGCGTCGCCCTCGGCTCGCAGCTTCGCCTGAACGTCCAGAAGCGCCTGGTTCAGCAGACCTGTGCCGCCTCCTCGCACCCCCAACGGGCACTTAATGCTTGTCGGCGTGCAGGATGGGCCGAGCTGGCGGCGCCGGGTTCTCCAAGGGCGATGCCAAATCGCCTTCCCAAGGCGGCGGCGCACCGGCGGCGACACAAGGAGCAGCTTCGCCACAGCTCTTGATCGGCGACACGCGGGTCTGCCGGTTGTTTACCTTGCGCACTCAGACGGCGGGCGGAGGCGGCGGTGGCGGCGCTGCCCGTGTCCATGGAGGTCTAGCCGCCTTCCTCTCCATGATGGGTGCTCACCGCCGACTCCCCTAGTCTGCCCGTGAACTCCGGCGGCGGCCTTGAGCTTCAGCGGGATGACGAACAACGCCGACTGGCGATGCACGGCCTCCTCAGCTCGCCGTGTTGCCGCGACGGCGGCTTCGGCCTCATCCAGCTTCCTCTGAGCAGAGGCAGCCGCCTTCTCGGCCTCCGCCTTCTCCAGGCGGGCGGCTTCTTCCTCGTCGCGCTTCTCCTGCACAGATTCGCTCCGTCGCCTCCTGGAGGTCGGCGGCGGGGTCAATCCGTCGAGTAGTGGCGGACGTCTCTGCCGACCCCATGATGGAGGCGGCGGCGACCCTCTCAAAAGTAAGGGGAGCCCTGAAGTGAGGAAGGCATGTAAAAGATTTGGACAAGATTCACTAGAAGAAAACAAGACAAAGGCGGAAGCACTTATGCAGAGACCAGCGGCGGCTTCTTCACTTCCTTGCGGAAGCGGTTGGCCTTTGTGACCGCCTCTTCCCGCTTGGTCGCGGCGGCCGCCCCCTTGAACTTCTTCGACTGGCCGCCAAGCAAGCTCGGCCCGGCCCAGCTTTCAAGGCCGCCTTGACCATCAAGCCGGGCGGAGGAACTCGCTACCGGCTGGCCGACCTTCGATGGCGCAGGGCGACTTCCCCTCAAGATCATCATCGTGCCGGGCGGCAAAAGTGGCCGAGGGCACAAGCCGTCTCCTCCTCCTCCTCCTTGGCGTCGGCCTCCATCGCCGCCGCCCCAAGTCGAGGGTCGTCCAACATCGCTTTACGTGGCCGGGGGCGAACTCACGGGCAGTCCCGTGGTGCGGTGAAGGCTGGACGAGGGGTTGACTCGAAAAAAACAAATAAAATCAGAAGTCGGATTCGGTCGAAGAAGAAGACAGAAGAAGAAGAGAGATGACTTACGACAGGCGGGGGGTTGGCGCGCGAGTACGGCTCCTTGCCGAACCGCCAATCCGCCGTGAGATTGTAGTTCGCAATGTAGTTCACCATGTCCGCCACCTCCGCGTGGGGCATGTCCTTGGAGCACATCCGGCTTGGTCCTCGGTGGCCATCCCGATGTGATCGATGAGGTCGGCCTTTGGAGCGGAGGACTCGGCGCGCCACGAAGGCGGCTAGAAGGTCGGCCCCAGTCAAACCCTCCGACTGCGACAGCACTCGGAGTCACGCGACGGCGGCGGCACCAGCGGAGTCATTCTGCGTCACAGCGGTGGGACCAGCCGGGAGCCTCCCAATGCGCGCCGGCTTAAATGGCGGCAGAATTAACCCGCCGCCTTCCACGGCGACGTTCTTCACGTAAAAGTAGGACCGCTGCCACATCTTCACCGACTTAATAAGAGCGATGGCGGGAAACGGGTTGTCGGCCGTCGATCTCCGCATCGCGATGAAGGCGCCCGCCTTTGGGCAACGCGCCCGGCGACGTGCGTGCCGAGCTTGGACTGGAAGAACTCCCCCCATAGCTCGATGGTGGGGAGAACGCCGAGGAAGCCTTCGCACAAAGTGGCGAAGGCGGCCAGCAGCACCACCGTGTTCGGGGTAAGGTGGTGCGGCTGGAGCCCGTGGAACTCCAAGAAGGAGCGGAGGAAGCCGCTCGCCGGCAGCCCTAGGCCGCGCATGAGGTGCGAGCGGAATATGACCCGCTCGCCCTCCTCCCAAGACCGGCGATACTTCCCTGGCTGGCGCTGCACGGGCCCGCACTAGGTGCTTGCCGGGGAGACGCGGCCTTCATGGCGAAGAAATCGATGTGGTCGCTGCCCACCTCGGAGCCGCCCCATACGGTCTGAGCGCACGGGCGGCAAGCGCGGCGGAGGAAGAGCTCCTCGCTGCGGGCGTAGCGTGGTTCGGCGCGGTGGCGGCGAGAGGAGGAAGAAGCAAGAGGAAGCGAAGGGAGCAGGGAAGATGGGCGCGCGTGCTTCGCTGTCCCCCTCCTCCCACCTACTTATAGGCTCATGGCCTGAGAAGCCGATGGGGTGGACGTGGGATTAACTGCGCCAGGACCCCACGCCCCCCATGATTTACCGCACGAAGTAACTGCGCGCAGTTACGACGTGGGAACCCCAACCGTCCGCACGGCCGCAACGGATCCGTTCGTGCGCCGAGGCGCGGTAGTGGCGGGTCCCGCCTGACGGCCTGTCCCGTCGCGCGCGTGGGTGGGCAGACTGACCCCGCCGCATGGCGCCACGCGACGGGTCCGCAATGGGCAGCTGCCTGGAAGGTTACCAGGCACGCTGCCCGAATCCCGCTGCGACCTTCAAACTCTTAAAGGGCAAGACGGCCTTCTGCGAATCCGGCTCCAGCTAGTCGGCCTAGGGGGGGACGGCGAGCAAGGCCCAGATTCCACCATCAGAAGGATGAAACTGTTGAGGCTCCTCGACATGTCACCATCGGCGCCTCACCAGCCGGGGACTATCGTCGGAGTAATGGGCCACAGGTAGGCTAACCCGAGCCCCTGAACCTTTCAAGACATCGGGTAGGCTGCACCCTCGAGACCCCAAGATGAAGAGCCGCCTTTGAGAGTCGGGCGAGGCCGCCGATCGCCCTCGTCGAGTCCCAGGGACGACTTCGAGATAAGCCGACTCCTAAACTGGCGGCTTCCAGAGAAGCCGACTATGGGGAGTCGGCCCGCGACTCCAACCGCCTCCTACCTTCGCAACAAGGGATGGGCGGGGTATGGCCACCGCGCGGCCCATACCTGCCTCAGATAAGTGAAAGGGTAGGCATGGCCACAAAGGCGCCTGCACTAACGCGGAGATCTCCATCCGACGCAATCTTGTTGCCATGCCGGCCACGACATCAGCCTGGTAAGGGCGCCTGTGCCCACGACGGCCTCGGCTGTCAGACGACTCCAGACGGCGGGTCCCCCTCGCGCTAGGATACGAGATGCCGAGAGTGTTGAGGCAAGACTGCCCGTTGGGGAGTCGGCCTCCAGAGTCGGCTAGCCCTCCCACGGGCCCCACACGCCATTAACTGCATAAGACGGGGAATGGCGGCGGTGATCGCCCGTCAGCGGCGTGCACTGTTGCCATGACCCCATGACCAAGCCATCATCATTGGAAGCACATCTGCATCCGCAGAGTCCGCAAGACTACCACATGCGGACAGGGCCCTGTCGGCTACCATGGCCCACTCACCAAGGGCCCTGTAAGTCATGGAGAAGACGGCGGCCTGAGAGACAGACGCTGTGACCAAGGCCACTGGATTACCATTTTACCCCGAGGGTAGGCCTATATAAGCCCGGGGCACCCATGCATGTGGTGATCGGTCCTTTAGCACGAGACCAGATCATATAGGAAGGAGGGAGCTAGCCTGGCCTTCTCCTACCTCCAGGAAACAGCTCAAGGAGCAACCTTGTACCCACTTTGCCATAGTGATCATGCGGAGACCCCGCAGAGCAGCAGGAGGGGTGTTATCTCCACGGAGAGCCCTGAAGCTGGGTAAGATCCGCCGGCGTGCATGTCTTCGCCTCATCCCGTTTCCAGGCACTTGGCATATGTCGCACCCAACCCCCGGCAATCTTCCACCAAATAAACCAACTAGCATCAACTACAAGGAGTAATCAACACTATTAGCAACCTACTAGTACCAATCCCGGACTTGGAGACAAGAATTGGATACAAGAGATGAACTAGGGTTTTGAGAGGAGATGGTCTGGTGAAGATGTTGATGGAGATTGCCCTCTCCCGATGAGAGGAGCGTTGGTGATGATGATGGCGATGATTTCCCTCCCGGAGGGAAGTGTCCCCACAGAATGAGCAGCTCACGGAGCCCTAGATTGTTCCGCCAGGTTCCGCCTCGTGGCGGCGTGAGTCTCGTCGAAAGGTTTCTTATGATTTTTCCTCGATTTAAAGACCTCATATAGCAGAAGATGGCCATCGGAGAGCCAGCAGGAGCCCACGAGGCAGGGGCGCCACTGGGGGTAGGCGCGCCCCACCCTCGTGGGCTGTGGGCCCCCTCCGGTGAACTTCTTCCGCTCAATATTTTTTATTATTTCCAAAAATGACTTTCGTGGAGTTTCAGGACTTTTGGAGTTGTCCAGAATAGGTCTCTAATATTTGCTCCTTTTCCAGCCCAGAATTCCAGTTGCCGGCGTTCTCCCTCCTTACGTAAACCTTGTAAAATAAGAGAGAATAGGCACAAGAATTGTGACATAACGTGTAATAACAGCCCATAATGCAATAAATATCGATATAAAAGCATGATGCAAAATGGACGTATCAACTCCCCCAAGCTTAGACGTCACTTGTCCTCAAGCGGAAGCTGATAACGATAAATATGTCCCCATGTTTAGAGGTAGATGTGTCGATAAAAATAAAATACGGACATGAAGGCATCATGATTATTCTCATAACAGCAACATATATAGATATTGTCATATGATTTCTTATGCTCAAGTAATAATGCATTCACAATGCAGAGTACGAATCATAAACTTTACTGAGAACCAACAAACTATTATCTCAGTCATTGAAGCAATTGCAATTTATCATAACATCAGAAAGAGTCTATGTCAGAGCTTAATAGCAAGTCCACATACTCAACTATCATCTAGTCTTTCATAATTGCTAACATTCACGCAATACTTGTGGTTACGGAGTTTTAATCGGACACAGAGAAAGATAGGGGCTTATAATTTCGCCTCCCAACCTTTTACCTCAAGGGTAATGTCAACAATAATAACTCATGCTCCCCTACATCCAATTAGATATATCTATCAGGATCTTTCCAACATACTGTGCTTGCCAAAGGACAAAGTGTAAAAAGGAAAGGTGAAGATCACCATGACTCTTGCATAAGGTAGAAGATAATAATAAAAGATAGGCCCTTCACAGTGGGAAGCAGAGGTAGCCATGCGCTTTTATGGTTGGATGCACAAAATCTTAATGCGAAAGAACGTCACTTTATATTTCCCCTTGTGATATGAACCTTTATTATGCAATCCGTTGCTTTTATTTCTTCCACATCACAAGATCGTATAAAGCTTATTTCTCACACACCAATCAATCATACATATTTAGAGAAATTTTTATTGCTTTGCACCGATGACAACTTACTTGAAGGATCTTACTCAATCCATAGGTAGATATGGTGGACTCTCATGGCAAAACTGGTTTAAGGGTTTTTTGGAAGCACAAGTAGTATCTCTACTTGGTGCTGAGAATTTGGCTAGCATGAGGGGGAAAGGCAAGCTCAACATGTTGGATGATCCATGACAACATACTTTATCTCAGATATAAGAAAACATAACTCATTACGTTGTCTTCCTTGTCCAACATCAACTCTTTAGCATGTCATATTTTAATGAGTGCTCCCAATCATAAAAGATGTCAATAATAGTATATTTATATGTGAAACCTCTCTTTCCTTATTACTTCCTATTAATTGCAACGATGACCAAAGCTATGTCTGCCAACTCCCAACAACTTTTAATCATCATACTCTTTCTATGTGAAGTCATCACTCTCGATCAGATCAATATGATCTCTTTGTTTCTTTTTATTCTTTTCTCTTTTCTTTTATTCACTCAAGATCATGGCAAAATAATCAAGCCCTTGACTCAACACTAATCTTTATTAAATAACACATGGACTTGATTACATAGAGAGATCATAAAGCAAAACTCAAAACTAGATCATGACATAAACTTTATTCTACTAAATCAAGATACTACTAATAGGATCGAACTAAGAAAAATGGTAAAGATAGGGGATGTGATGGTGAGACGATACCGGGGCACCTCCCCCAAGCTTGGCAGTTGCCAAGGGGAGTGCCCATACCCATGTGATTATATCTTCTTTGCTGGTGAAGAAGATGGTGAAATATTCTTGGCGATGATGCCCTTCAGGATATGGTTCTCCTCCTCGAGCTTATTGACTTGCTGCTTGTGGTCCATTATTTCCTTACGAAGCTTTCCTGTAACAGCTAAGGCTCCTTGCACCCAAGGGTGTTGCATAGCTGCGGGAGAACAAGTGACACTCCTCTTCATATTTTCATAAGAAAGAAATCTAACATTGGAAGGGATAACTGAGTTTGGAATAGCCGAGCTCTGTAGTCCCCCCATCATGAACCCAGCCCGGAAGCGAGAAGTGACTTCTTGATCCTCCATGGCATCTACTCTCATCAAGTCAGCCTCCATCTCTTCCTCCGTTGCTGGCCCAAAGTGGTCAAGGTCATTGCTTTGCCCTTGGTTCCAATGCCGATGAGACACCCGGCTCTCCCGATCGACTCTTGAGAAGACATCTTGCTCTAATCTGCAGCAGCTGACAATTTCAAACAAAAATAGAGGATATTTGCGTGAATCTGGAGGCAAAACCTTCGGGAGAATATATAATGAATTCTTACCGACCAAAACACGTATCGTGCAAGAAAACGGAGTCCGGAAGGCACACGAGGTGCCCACGAGGTAGGGGGCGCGCCCAGGAGGGTAGGGCACGCCCTCCACCCTTGTGGGGCCCTCGTGTCCTTCCCGGACTGCTACTTAATTTTCTATTTTTCTAAATATTCCAAAACGGAGAAATATTGCCTTAAAAACTGTCTTGGAGTCGGTTTACTTACCGTACCACATACCTATTCCTTTTGCTACCTCTTGAGCACTGCATTGGATTTCCCCGAAGAGGAGAGCATGATGCAGCAAAGTAGCGTAAGTATTTCCCTCAGTTTTTGAGAACCAAGGTATAAATCCAGTAGGAGGCTACACGCAAGTCCCTCGTACCTACACAAAACAATAGCTCAAAGCAACCAACGCGATTAGGGGTTGTCAATCCCTTCACGATCACTTACGGGAGTGAGATCTGATAGAGATGATAGATAATACTTTTGGTATTTTTGGTATAGAGATGCAAAGTGAAAAGTAAAAGGCAAAGTAAAAAAGCAAAGCAATAATAAAGTGATTGGAGATTGATATGATGAGAATAGACTCGGGGGCCATAGGTTTCACTAGTGGCTTCTCTCAAGAGCATAAGTATTTCTACGGTGGGTGAAAAAATTACTGCTGAGCAATTGACAGAATCGAGCATAGTTATGAGAATATCTAGGTATGATCATGTATATAGGCATCACGTCCGAGACAAGTAGACCGACTCCTGCCTGCATCTACTACTATTACTCCACTCATCGACCGCTATCCAGCATGCATCTAGAGTATTAAGTTAAAATAGAGTAACGCCTTAAGCAAGATGACATGATGTAGAGGGATAAATTCATGCAATATGATAAAAACCCCATCTTGTTATCCTCGATGGCAACAATACAATACGTGCCTTGCTGCCCCTTCTGTCACTGGGAAAGGACACCGCAAGATTGAACCCAAAGCTAAGCACTTCTCCCATGGCAAGAAAAAACCAATCTAGTAGGCCAAACCAAATTGATAATTTGAAGAGACTTGCAAAGATAACCAATCATACATAAAAGAATTCAGAGAAGATTCAAATATTATTCATAGATAGACTTGATCATAAACCCACAATTCATCGGTCTCAACAAACACACCGCAAAAAGAAGATTACATCGAATAGATGATGCGGAGCATCCTACGTTCATCTCCATGTACACCTTCATAGCACATCAAGCCCCAAGTGGACCTACCGGACTTAAGGTGAACCCCCTCCTCTTCAAGATTTACATAAATATCCATAGGACTTGGTTGCTACTTCACCTTGGATCGTTGTGCATCTTTAGGTACGAGGGTGACCGCCACCAAGCAGCCAGGAAGCTTCCCAAAGGCCAAGGAGAAGGTCCCGAAGCCCACACGGAGGAAGAACGAACCCAACAGGAGCTAGACAGGAAGTCCCAGGCGACCCGGCGCAAAGACGGCCCCGAGACCCGTGTGCACGGACTACTTAGAGAGTTGAGGCTGGAGCACCCGTGCGCCACGGGCCTGTACTGCGCTCCACGGGACCCCAGTGCGCACGGGCCCTAACTTACCCCGTCGCAGACGGGCCCTACAGGATGGACAAATTGTGATTGCTGTTTGGGCCTCCTCTACATCCACTTCGTCCCCATGCCTATATATTCCGTACCTAGACCATTTGTTAGGGTTAGCAAAGGATATGTTAGATATATGAGAGCTTTGCTCCATGGATCCACTCCACTAGGAGATCAAGACCTCCTCTTGGGTGACCTACCTCAAGACCCCTCATGGGTGGCCCCTATCAAGACCTCCTCACGGAGAAGAACCCAGTTACCCCTTGTATCGTCCTTTGTTGATCGTGGATCGTGTATCTCTCTTTGTGTTCATCGATCTAGCGCATGTGTAATCGAATCTTGTTGTTTTGAGTGATTCTCTTGTGTTTTCCTCGTGATTTCCCTCATGCTCTCCCGCTTGTTCTTCGTGTTCCCCGTAGGGATCCTCTCCAAACGTGAAAGATCGACCCCATAGGGTTCCACCCTACATCATATGGTATCATGAGCCACGTTGATCACGCTTTTGGAGCCCCTACCCGTGTTTTTTCTAGCCTAATTTTGCTTGTTCTTGCCCAATTTGAAAAATTCCCACAAAAAGAGCCATAACAAATTTTTTGTGATTTGAAGTTTTGTGAGTTTTTGTTGATATTGATCCGTGGATCTGATGTATAGCAAGTAGATCTACCCCTATTATGCGTCCCATACCCCAATTTTCTTTCCCCCATCGAATTTGACAAGAAAATCGCGAATTTTCCGCCTACCCCGTGCCCACGGGTCCCCACCCCGTGCCCACGGGCCCCCGCAAAGTCTCTGGTGACCCCGTGTCCTCGGTACGTGTACCGTGCGCACGGGACCCCGTGTCCATGGGCCCTGGACCCCGTGCGCACGGCCCCCCTACAGCAGCCGCGAGCATTTCACGTTTTTGCCCATAACTTCCACTCCCGAACTCCGATTTGGGTGTTCTTTGGCTCGTTGAAAAGCTAGCGACGTGCCCGAGCTGCTCATCTTGGTTTTACCACCATTTGATTCCATCAAATTTCCTTCATTTTTGCATGTTTTGCATAGGCCCTCCGCCACAACTTCCGCACCACCACATACAACTTCCGCCAACTAACCCATTTTGGTTCCTTTGGTATTTGTGGTTGTTTGAATTGTGATTTGAGTCTCCTAAGGTGTTTCGGCTACTTAGGGACGGTTACATATTCATCCACCACCGGTGACTTGTATCGGGCCATCGACTACATCCACCACGAGCTTCCACATCGACGACGACCATCCATCCTTTGAGACCATCTTCAACCGGAAGCAAGGCCGGTTACCCCGACTTCATGAATGGTTAAGTGTGACGAAGGTATCCATTCCATCATAAACTTTCCCTTCCTTGCCATTACATCTTGATAGCCCCACCATCTTTAAGATACCTTCGCATTCTATTGAGACTAGCTATCCGAGTATTGCCTAAGCCATGAAAACTTGTGCACCATAGTGATATGATATCATATTGTTGCATCATTAGATATATCATATTGTGCCATTGTTTACTCCCGTGCATATCTTGTGATACTTGTCCCATATTTGTGGTTGAGGCTCATCAAGCATAGTGGAAAGGAAGAGGAAAGTCAAAAAAAAGCTTTTAAGCAAAAGAGAAGAGAAGCAAAGAGCTTATAAGCAATAGCATCGATCCTCTTAACATACGTGCATCATCTTGGTCCTCACATACATAAGCATACTTGGGATAGTGAGACGAGCGGTTTCTCTATTAGGTTGGTGCCAAGTGGTGAATCGTGCCCAAGTGTGCAATCAAGCTAGTGCTCTCCTAGTGTTTGTGCAACACGAGCTTCGTCTTCATTAGGCAATTTTGTATTGCTCATCCCTATAGTTGCACAAGCCCCATTATCCCACCGTGTGTGTTTCTTTATTGCCCTCCTCTATATTTGTGATCACTTGCTTTGCATTTTGAGTCCTTTGGATTTATCTCAACATTTACTTGGACTTCAATTTGCATGAATTTTTGTGCCACTATCCTCACCGAGCTCCACCAAAAGCCTTACTTGTGTAGGTGTGAGAAACCGACAAGAATTGGTAGCAATTGTGCTATTTCCTTGTTACACATTGAGTGATCATTGATCCATTTTCAACATCGGTCAAGGTACATTTTGATGGGGAGCATCCTTCCATCATCCCCATGGACTCTACATCGACACATCCAACCCCACGAGGACCCATGACTAGGGCCCAAGCACGTGCCATCCAATCCGAGGTTAACTCTCTCCTTGTTGAACTTCCCTTTGCCCCACTTGAGACATGGCTACTACCTCAAACGGAGATGCTCTGTGTACTTAGGTACCAAGAAAGTAACCAAGGAGAAGTTTCGACCTTAAGAGGAACATTGAGAGCACGTGAGACGATCCGCTTCACCTTTCGTAAGGACCGGGTACAATCATTTCCACAACCGCCTCAAGCGGAACAACCGCCAACTACCGCTTCCACAACCGCCACTCTTCGTGGATCAAGCGGTGCAAGGTCGGTACAACACCGGATGTACCGGTAAAACTCCAATGACCGGAACTACTGCCCAACGACTGTACAAATCATTGGAGCCCCGACGACCATCCGCAAAAGCCAAAGATCGACCCTCAGCGGTAGTAATCTTGCCTTTCTCGACCGGTACTTCCGCCTCCCCGAGTCGCCCAGCCGTACAACCGCCCCTGCACAACCGGCCTGTCTCACAAGACAAAGTGTAACAGGCCAAGCCCTTGTACCCCTTCGCCCTCACTTAGCCCTTGGTGGCTCTAGACTATATATACTGCTCCACCTCCTCCTAGTTAGGGTTAGCATTGGTTTAGCTCATATTTGGTGTGAGAGCCCTTGCTCATCCACTTGGTTACCTTCTCCTCGGAGATCGCGCCTCCTCGGAGAAGATCCTTCCAAGGGATTCAAGACCCCCTCTAGGGTGGACCCCATCAAGACCTCCTCCCGGAGAAGAACGGCTACTCTTGTATCTTTCCTTTGTTGATTTTGAATCTTGTGCTACCTTATGTGTTCGGTGATCTAGCCTTGTGTGATCGATACTTGTCGGTTTAGTGTTTCTCTTGTGTGCTTTTCTTGTGTTCTTCCGCTCATTCGTCGTGTTCTCCTCGTAGGATCCCTCCAAACGTGAAAGATCGTCCACATAGGGTCCCACCCTACATCATCTATGGTATCATGAGCCACGTTGATCACGTTTTTGGAGCCCCTACCCCGTGTTTTCTAGCTTGATTTTGTTGTTTTCGTCCTAAATCCGAAAATCCCCACCAAAAATAGCCCCAATTTTTTTTTTGTGATTTGTTAGTTTTGATGATGTTTTGTTGATTTTGATCCGTGGATTTGCTTGGTTTCAAGTGGATCTAGCATCTCCCCAAGTTTCCCCATCTTTCCTCCACGAAATCCATCCAATTTTGCCCCCGAAATCATCCATTTCCGCCTTCAAAATCGCGCTTCTCTCGACACGAGCGGTACCGCCCTCCCGAGCGGTACTACCGCTGAGCAACAGAAGCGGTACTACCGCCCCACCAAGCGCTACTACCGCCACTCCCAGTTTCAGCGTTCCAAGTTTCACCGTTTCGGCCATAACTTCCACATCCGGAGTCCGATTTTCGCGTTCTTTAGCTCGTTGAGTAGCTATGGACATCCCGCATCCACCTAGATAGGCTACATCATCATTAGACACCATCTAATTTTCCAAACATTGGCATCTTTGCCTAGGGCTTTAACCACATCATCCGCTATACCACCTCCGCTTTCCGCTTTCACCATTGTTACTTTTGGTCTTTGAGAATTTGAGTTGTGCTTTCCGTGTCCTATTGTGTTTCGGCTATATAGGTACGGTTCGACGTCAACATCACCACCACTCATCACCGCCAAGGACGGTAACTTCGACGACATCTTTTTCATATCTCGCAATTGCATTGATAACCATTATAGCCCATCTTTTGTGTTGCTTACCCATCGAGACTAGCCTTTGAGTATTGCCGGCAACGTGACTTGTGCACATTAGTGATCATACTCAATAGCATACATACATACCAAAGTGGTGCAAATCTTGGCGTCAACTTGTGTGTCACAAAGTTGTCATCGCATACACAATTGTCATCTTGGTTCGTGAAGTTTTGCATGAGAAAAGAGCTCAAAGAGAAAGAGCCAATCAAGCTTTTAAGCAAAAGAGAAAGATAAGCAAAGAGCTTATAAGCAAGAACCATAACATCATACTACATTAAGATTGTCATATCCGATCATCTTGGATCATAGCAATCAAATATCATACATATAGCATACTTGGGATAGAGATCGTTGCATTTTTGCTTTAGTAGGTTGTGCACAAGTTCGTATCCGCCTATTGTGCAATCGCATGAAGCGTCTCTCTAGTGTTGTGCAACAAGAGCATCTTGGTGGATTCCACATTTTAGCTCACCCTTGGTTGCACAACCCCATATTATCTATTTGCGTGTGTGTTTCCGTGTACCATTTCTTGCTTGGTCTACTTGTTGCATTTGCGAATTTGCGAATCTTTTTCAACATCTTTGAGTCAAACTAACGATTGCAATCAATTTTGTGCCACTATCCTAACCAAGCTCCACCATAAGCTTTTACTTGTGTAGGTGTGAGAACCGACAAGGATTGGTACCAATAGTGCTATTTCATTGTCCGCATTTGAGTGAACTTGATTCATCATCAACATCGGTCAAAGGTACATTGGTATAAGTTCTTCTCCTTCTACCACTCACAAATTTTTGCTTGGAATGATGGATAGGCCAAGTACTTCTACCAACCCACTCTTCCTCGAGCAAGACGATGACATGTCATCATACGTCACCAAGAGCCACCTCTTTGGCGCTAAACGAGCATTGCACCAAGAACAACAACAAGCAATGAGCGACCGTGATCGATCGACAACCTCGCCACCGACTTGCGACTCTCCGAGCAACGTACAAGAGACTACTTCGATAACAAGTTCGACGCTCACAAGCAAGAGAATGATGCAAGAATGGACGAGATCCGTACCTTGATGAGGAACCGGCATCATTCCACTTCTTCATCCTCAAGACGGAGCCGCTCGAGTCGACACTCGGCGACACACCTTCTACGACTCAAGTACACCGTCATCGAACACTCTTCGACGAGCAGCAAGGCCAAGACCGGCATGCATCTGCAACCCGCTACATGACAAGCATTCACAAGAAAAAGTTGATGAGCAAGTACCTCGACCTCAATCAAACCAAGCCGATTTTGCCCAAGCTCAAGAACGACAACGACCACGGCGCCAAGAGGAAGAACGAGCACGTCTACACCAAGAACAACAAGATGCCGAGGCGCAACACCTTCAACAACAACAATGAGAAGCGCAAGCTCTTGAGGCGCAAGGGGCCCTTCAAGAATCAAGTCGAGCCATCGCCAACCGCAATCGCAAACGGCGCAATCAAGAAGAAGCCCTTCGAGAAGAAATCCAAGAGAGGAACTACCAATCACGGTTGCAACGTCAAGTCCTCAAGCTCCTACACAAACTCGTCAAGCTCCACCTCAACCTCAAGTTCAACAAGAGCAAGTTGATCATGGTCTTCCTCCACGCCAAGAGCAACATGAAGATAATTGCAATCCACGTCAAGGGCGTCATCATCAACATCGCCAACAACACAATGAAGAGCAATGCTATGGAAAGCTCAAATTCACCATGCCTAAGTTCAATGGAAGCAATGACCCCGAAGAGTACCTCTCATGGGCATTGAAGGTTGACAAAATCTTCCGATTGCACAATTACGATGAAGAAAAGAAGATCACTATGGCATCACTTGAGTTCCAAGACTATGTGCTCATATGGTGGGAACAACTCCTTGAGCGACGACAAGCAAGAGGTGAACCCCCAATCACCACTTCGGCTCAAATGAAGGATGTCATGCGAGCACGCTTTTGTGCCAACTTACTACAACCGCGACCTCTTCAAGAAACTCCAACTACTCAAGCAAGGAACAAAGAGTGTTGAAGAATACTACAAGGAAATGGAGATAGCCATGATTCGAGCCAATGTCAAGGAAGACGATGAGCAAACAATGGCACGTTTCTTGAATGGACTCAATCATCCCATCAAGAAGATCGCCGACTTCCAACCATATTCCAACCTTATTGAGCTCGTACATCAAGCTACCAAGGCCGAACGTCAAGTGCAAGATGACTTCAAGGCACGCTAAGTACTCATCCAAGACCTACGGCTTCTCCAACAACCAAGCTTCACCGACTCCAACATCTACATCAACCAAGCCTTCTCCAAGCAACGACGACAAGTCAAGTCACAAGAAAACTTCTACAAGTTCAAGTCGTCCTCCTCCTACAACAAGCACCTTCAAGCCGCGTGCTTCATCATCTACTCCGACCGATGAGACCATCAACACAAGCTCCTTCAAGTGTTTCACTTGCGGCGGCCGAGGCCACAAGTCCTAGGAATGCACCAACAAGCGCACAATGATCCTCAACGACGATGGCACATATGACTCCATGAGTGAAGAGGAGATGGAAACTCTTGAGCAAGTGGCCATGCACCGCGAAAGTGAACGAAGATGAAGATGATCAAGTCTTTTGTGATGAGGATTCGAGCCCCGCCTCGTTGTCTCCAAGGTCTTGACTCTTCAACATCAACAAGAAGAAGACCAACGATGCCACATCTTCCACATGTAAGCCGCATCAACGGACGGTCCGTCAAGGTCATCATCGATGGAGGTAGTTGCCACAACTTGGCAAGTGAAGAACTATGCTCCAAGCTGCAATTAGTCAAGAGGAAGCACCCGCACCCATACAAGGTTCAATGGCTAAGTGACTCCGGCACTATCCGCATTGAGCATACGGTCCAAGTCTCCTTCAAAATTGGTGCATACGAAGACACTTTGGAGTGTGATGTGGTCCCAATGACCGTTTGCCACCTACTTCTTGGTCGACCATGGCAATTCCGACCGTGGTGTCATACACAATGGGCGTACCAATCACTATAGCTTCAAGATGAAAGGGAAAGAATATGTGCTACGACCTATGTCTCCTAGTCAAGTGATAGCCGACAAGCAAGCCACCAACCATAGAGACAAGAGTGAGAAAGTGATACACCAAAAGTGAGTGAGAGCCACAAGCCAAACTTGAGCGCCTCTTCGCCTAGAGAGAAAAACCTCATCCTATTTGCCACCAAAAGTGAGATGAGAGAAGTGTGTGAGAACCCATCGAGCGTGATGCACTTTGTCCTTGTGTGCAAGGATGGAGAACCAAAAACTAACACCATTCACGAGCTACCTTTGGTGTTTCAATCTCTTTTGCAGGAATTCCGAGATGTTTTCCCGATGAGCTACCTCCGGGTCTACCTCCTCTTCGAGGCATTGAGCATCGAATCGACCTCATCCCCGGAGCACCTCTACCAAACAAAGCTCCATACCGAGTCAATCCCAAAGAAACCAAGGAGATTCAACGGCAAGTACAACAACTCATCGACAACGGTCATGTACGTGAAAGCCTAAGCCCTTGTGTCGTTCCGATTATACTTGTGCCTAAGCCCGATGGAAGTTTCCGCTTGTGTTCCGATTGTAGACCTATCAATGCTATTACCGTCGCTATAGGAATCCCATTCCTCGCTTAGATGATATGCTTGATGAACTTAGTGGAGCCAACTTTTCTCAAAAATTGATCTTAAAAGTGGCTATTATCAAATCCGCATACAAGAGGGTGATGAATGGAAAACTACTTTCAAAACCAAATTTGGTTTGTATGGAGTGGTTAGTGATGCCTATGGGTCTACTCGGAAGATCCGGTACTTTTGTGCATCTTATGCATCATGTGCTTCGTCCCTTATATTGGAGTCTTTGTTGTGGTTTACTTGACGATATTCTTGTGTTTAGCAAAACCATGAAAGAACATCTTAATCATGTTAGGGCTGTTTTGCAAACCCTTCAAGGAAAGTCTTTATGCAAACATGAAGAAATGCACATTTGGTGTTGACAAAGTGGTTTTCTTGGGTTTTGTTGTTTCCTCAAAGGGTGTCCATGTTGATGAATCTAAAATTGAAGCAATTAAAACTTGGCCCCAACCCACCAATTTGCAACAAGTGCGTAGCTTTCTTGGTCTTCGGGTTTTTATCGTCGCTTTGTGAAAGATTTTAGCACAATTGCCGCTCCTTTGCATGCTTTGAGCAAGAAGAATACTCCTTTTGTTTGGGGATCTTTGCAATCCACCGCTTTTGATGAGCTCAAGTCTTTGCTTACTCATGCTCCGATTCTTGCTTTGCCCAATTTTGACAAAACTTTTGAGGTTCATTGTGATGCAAGTGGTACCGGAATTGGTGGAGTTTTGATGCAAGAAAAACGAGCAATTGCTTATTTTAGTGAAAAACTCTCCGGTGCTCAACTTAACTATCCCATCTATGACAAAGAATTATATGCTTTAGTGCGTGTGCTACATGTTTGGGAACATTACCTTAGACCTCATGAGTTTGTCATCCATACCGATCATGAAACGCTTAAATACCTCAAAGGTCAAACTAAGTTGAACAAGCGTCATGCCAAATGGAGTGAATTTATTGAATCTTTTCCTTATGTGATCAAGTACATTAAGGGTAAGGAAAATGTAGTTATGGATGCACTTTCACGCATATGCATGCTTGTCACTCAACTTGAGTTGAATGTTATTGGTTTTGAGCATATAAAAGACTTGTATGAGAATGATCCTTCTTTTGCTACTCCTTATGCTAAGTGTTTGGCACACACATCTTGGGAACGATACTACATAAATGATGATTATCTTATGAGAGCTAACAAACTTTGCATTCCCGAGTCTTCTCTTCGTTTGCTTCTTTTGCAAGAGGCTCATGGAGGCGGACTCATGGGACACTTTGACGCGACAAGACATTCGCCACGCTCTCCGAGAACTACTTTTGGCCCAAGATGTTCTCTGACGTCCAACGCTTCACCAACCGATGCTTTATATGTCGCAAAGCTAAGTCTAAAGCTCAATCTCATGGTCTTTACATGCCTCTTCCTATTCCATATCATCCCTGGGAAGACATTAGCATGGATTTTGTACTTGTTTTGCCTAGAACTCAAAATGGAAAGGATTCCGTGTTTGTTGTTGTGGATAGATTTTCTAAGATGGCACATTTCATTCCTTGCAACAAGATAGACGATGCTTCACACATTGCAAATCTCTTTTGTAGGGAAATCTTGAGACTCCATGGAGTACCAAAGACAATCGTCTCCGATCGTGACGTCAAGTTCTTGAGTTATTTTTTGGAAGACCCTATGCGCCAAGCTCGGAATCAAGCTCTTGTTCTCATCCGCATACCATCCTCAAAACGACGGCCAAACGGAGGTGACGAACCGGACTCTCTCCACTCTACCTCGCGTATTGATCAAGAAGAATATCAAGGAGTGGGAGGCGTGTCTACCCATCGCCGAGTACGCCTACAATCGCGCAAGACACTCGACGACCGGCAAGTCCCCCTTCGAGGTCGCTTCACGGCTTCAACCCGTTGTCCCCATTGGACATTCTACCACTTCCTCTCCAAGAGCGCACCAACATGGATGCGAGTGCACGAGCAAGCTACATCAAAAATATGCATGAAGATACAAGGAATGTCATCGAGCGCCAAGTACAACGACTAGCAACCAAGCTCAACGTCAACAAGCAACCCATGACCTTCAACATAGGCGATCTCGTGTGGCTACACCTTCGCAAGGACCGCTTCCCCAATGAACGCAAGTCCAAACTTCTCCCTCGAGCCGATGGACCATTCAAGGTGCTAGCACGCTACAACGACAATGTCTACAAGATTGAACTCCCACGAGACAAGTACAACGTGAGCGACATCTTCAACGTCAAAGACCTCTCGCCTTTCCATGGTGATGAAGATTTTGATCCGAGGTCGGATCTTTCCCAAGGGAGGGGAGATGATGCAGAGCATCCTTCCATCATCCCCATGGACTCTACATCGACACATCCAACCCCACGAGGACCCATGACTAGGGCCCAAGCACGTGCCATCCAATCCGAGATTAACTCTCTCCTTGTTGAACTTCCCTTTGCCCCACTTGAGACATGGCTACTACCTCAAACGGAGATGCTACGTGTACTTAGGTACCAAGAAAGTAACCAAGGAGAAGTTACGACGCAAGAGGAACATCGAGAGCATGTAGACGATCCGCCCAGCCGGAAGGACCGCAGACAATCATTTCCACAACCGCCTGGCGGAACAACCGGCCAACTACCGCTCAACAACCGGCCACCCTTCTGTGATCAAGCGGTGCAAGGCCGGTACAGCACCGGATGTACCGGTAAAACTCCAATGACCGGAACTACCGGCCCAACGACCGGTACAACCGCTGGAGCCCCCGACGACCATCCGCAAAAGCACTTTTTGACCCCGGTAGTAGTACCGCCTTTCTCGACCGGTACTTCCGCCCTCCCTGAGTCGCCAGCGGTACAACCGCCCCCTCGACCGGTACAACCGGCCTGTCTGCGCACAGTGTAACGGGCCAAGCCCTTGTACCCCTTCGCCCTCACTTAGCCCTTGGTGGCTCTAGACTATATATACTGCTCCACCTCCTCCTAGTTAGGGTTAGCATTGGTTTAGCTCATATTTGGTGTGAGAGCCCTTGCTCATCCACTTGGTTACCTTCTCCCTCGGAGATCGCGCCTCCTCGGAGAAGATCCTTCCAAGGATTCAAGACCCCTCTAGGGTGGACCCCATCAAGACCTCCTCACGGAGAAGAACGGCTACTCTTGTATCTTCCCTTTGTTGATTTTGAATCTTGTGCTACCTTATGTGTTCGGTGATCTAGCCCTTGTGTGATCGATACTTGTCGGTTTAGTGTTTCTCTTGTGTGCTTTTCTTGTGTTCTTCCGCTCGTTCGTCGTGTTCTCCTCGTAGGATCCCTCCAAACGTGAAAGATCGTCCACATAGGGTCCCGCCCTACATCACATTTGGTATAAGTTCTTCTCTTTCTCCCACTCATATTTGCTTGAGTCTTGTGATGGATAGGCAAGGCATTTCATCTCCGGTCTTCGACAACAATGACGGTGCGAACAACTACATCACCAAAACTTCCATCTTCGGACTACAACACGAAATGCAAGGAGCACAATCTACCTTGCAAGAGCGCATCGAGAACCTCTCCATCGACATTCATCTCTCCGAAGCAAGGAAAAGGGACTACTTTGACAACAAGCTTTCCACACAAAAGGAGGAGCAAGATGCAAGGATGGAGGAGATTCGGGCCTTAATCAAGTCTTCTTCCCCTTCGTCATCTTCAAGACGGCGACATTCAAGCCACAAGTCTTCGGAGCGCCCAAGCGATGCAAGCGCAAGTCGTCCACGTCCACATCTTCATGGCGACCGCCATCACGTTCGTGATCCACATCGTCATGAAGGGCAAGTCACCTCCAAGTATCATGTGCACGACGCCGACGAATGACATCTACTACGAGCTCAAGCACGACAATGACATCATCATCATGAAGATGCTCCACAAGCGCAAATGCACAACTCCCAACAAGCCCTACTTCACGCCAAGTCCAAGCTTCAAGAGCACAAAAGAAGACCACGAGACGACCACCACCAAGACGGCGCTACGGCTACACCAACCACTTTGGCATCTTCGCCAAGTGCTCTCAAGGCATCTTCGCCTTTGGACGTACGGCATCTTTGCCTACTTCCCACGAGTACGCCTACAACGACTTCATCAAGTCCAAGGCGACCACCTACGAGCAAGGGCGACACTTCCATCTTCGGAAGCCCCTCAAGGAAGATGGCCGAGCATGGGACATTCCCTTCGGTCATGGAGACGAGCTATGAGGTGCCACATCATATGGGCCTCCAACACCAAGACGGTGACAAGGCAGTCGAGCAAGGGCCATCCTCGACCACGTGACGCAGCGAATCTCTTCTACAACATGAAGACAGTAGCCCATATTGGACTCATACTCCGAGTCAAGCTACGCGACCGCGCATGGAGACATTTGCACCTACACCGCCTCCCGACACCCACATATCATGAGATGACCCAATTGCCATGTGAGGAGAGCCACCAACCCATGAGTGAGATGAGTGACTCCACACTATATGACATTGAGAGCATTTCCTATGAGCAGATGAGTGTGACCACCACTAGCCCCACACATGAGAACATGCCACACATCCTATGTGAGGTTGAGAGCCATTTGAGTGCCTCCACCAACCATACGAGTGAGAGCATCCAAGAGGGAGTGAGTAAGCCACAACACTTAGTGAGTGAGGTAGTTGACACGGCACAAGAGGCCACTATGATTTCTAACAACTTACCCTCTACTCCTAGTGTGTTTTCTCCTTTGGTGCTAGGTCTCCTACATGACGACATGCCTACCATTGATGAGTCCATACCTCCAATGGAGATTTATTTATGGCCATGATGGACGATGATGCACCCCCACATGGTTCCATCAAGATGAAGATGACAACGAGTGGATCTTCAACACCTCACCTACAACACATGAGCGACCTTCCAAAGGTAACATAGGTGATGGTGCTTCTCTTGTCCCACTAGTGGACTCTCGACATCGATTGCTCCCATGATGTTGACCCACCTATTACCATGCTTCATGCTAGTGAAACTCCTTCATGCCTTGACTTACCTATTTATGATGAATATGATGATGAGCATGTTGAGTTGCCTAGTTGTGATGCTATGCTCCATAGGACATCTTGTGAAAATTCTATTGGTCACGTCATGTTTTACAATCCATTGAACTTGTCATATGCTATGAGTGAGATCTCCCATATCGCATCATTTCAAGCTCAACATAGTAACTATGCATGCCCCATTCAAATAAATCCCATTTGCACTTATGGCATAGATGACAAGATGATGGTCATTGGCTTTTGTTTCTCTTGCGATGATATTGCTATGCTTCCTTTGCAAAATTTGTGCAATTCATCTAATATGCCATGCCATGACAATTATTGTGTATCGCATGATTACATCCCTTGTGTGCACCACATGCATACCATTCCTCACAATGCTCGAGATATTGCTCGTGATGCATTACACAATTTGAGTCTCCATTATGCTATACATAACAACAAACCTATCATGATGGATGACATGTTTCTATATCACGCATCTCATTTATTTGAGCATTGGATATTTGGTGCTAACCAACACAAGCACGTATGCATCATGATGGATGATGCGTACATCTACCACACACACACAATTTTCCCTTTATCTTTGTTTTGTGTAGGTACTCACGTATACTCGTAAACTTCTCAATCCCAAGAGTTGACGAAACGATCTCTTGAGAGCAACGATGCTTTGGGAGACTATCCTTACCACTTGTCACCTTATGCTCATTTTACCGTGTTCACTTTGCATGTTATGCTTGCTTCTATGCCTTTGCCATGCAATTGTGACCCTTGCTTGCATCTACCCATGTTTCATCATTATGCCACTTCTATGTGTATTTGCATGCTTGGTGGAGATCCTTGTTACTATTGCCATGTTTATCATGTGTCCCATGCTATTGATGCTTGTTGTGTTGGGAGAGTCATGATGCCCCATTGCTATTTACACATGGCCTCTCGCCAATACATTCATGCCATTCTACTCATATCTTGCTTTCATGCTTGTGATATGTCATGTGCATTATTCATGCCCACTATTTGCACACACGACATGCTTGCCATGATTCCTTCTAGTATGTTGCATCTTCAAGCACTACTAGCTTGCTTGACTTGATCGCTATGATTGCTTGCTATGTTGCATCACCCATGTTCCTCTATTACTTGCTTTCTTGGGTTGATGACATATATGTTCATGCCTCTCACTCGATTTGTCATGATCATTGTCTCTTGTCTCCACTAGTTGCATCTCTCATATCACCTTGTATTGATTTCCAACTTGCTATCCTTATTGATCATGGAGACTTTGACACCTTACTTGTGATGCATGCTTCTTTACTTGAACCTCTTGTATTTGGTTGTTCTTGCATCATATGCCTCCATACTATGAAATGCTCCCTTGTACCTTCTTATGATGAGCTTGATGCATACACATGTTGGATACCTTACCACTCGAATGATAGGTTTTGCATATCAGCTAACCTCATTTGTTTTTCAGTGTTTATCATGTTCTTTCATTTTGGAGGATTCACAAGGCGGTGCAGTTATGCGACATATTGGTTATGTGCAGGCATACATGATGTACAACTCCAACATCTTTGGGAACTTTCTTGAGGTGAACTCCTTCTCTTTGAGCCATCCTCAAATACGCATATTGGATGGGTCATTCTTTCATTGTTGTTTCCTTCTTGTTGTCTACATGATACATCTCGTGAACGGAGGAGCGACATTGGAGATTGGCTACATGGACCTTCACATTGAGGAGCGCTCGCACTTATTGGATGCACCTTCGGAACTCCACTCATGCCTCGACATCGAGCTATGGTACAACACCACCCATGACAAATTTGCATCTTATGCATGGATTGCCTCACATTATGATTGCCTTGTTGCATCTTGTATTTCTATGTCATCCATGATATATGAGCTTGTGCACTCTCTTAGTAAATTTGTTGTGATCTTTCTTGTTGGCATATTCATCCATCATGATCATATTGCCTACCATCAATTGCATGATAACTTCTCCATATTGAGCATACATTACCATATTCATGATATTGATAAACCGTCTCACTATGACATCATTTTGCACCGTGGTTGCATTAATCACATTCACAATACATTTGTGTGCACAATGAATGCTTTTCCTCCCATGAATGCTTTACATGTCATTTTACATCATCTTGATAAGCTTCATGCACCTTGTCACGAACAATCTTGCCGCACGGACTTATGCTTATTTGATGGACACCTTGTGTGCGCTAACCGTTGTATTTCCGAGTGTCGCTTGTGTTTGCTCTTTTTGCATGTATACCACTCCGGAGACATCTTGGAGTACTTGGATTGCGCCATGTCTTCAACTACGTCCAACTTCAAGTCCGTCCACGACAACCGTTTCCATGGTGATGAGGATCACGATCCGAGGTCAGATCTTTCCCAAGGGGAGGAGATGATGCGGAGCATCCCACGCCCATCTCCATGTACACCTTCATAGCACATCAAGCCCCAAGTGGACCTACCGGACTTAAGGTGAACCCGCTCCTCTTCAAGATTTACATGAATATCCATAGGACTTGGTTGCTACTTCACCTTGGATCATTGTGCATCTTTAGGTACGAGGGTGACCGCCACCAAGCAGCCAGGAAGCTTCCCGGAGGCCAAGGAGAAGGTCCCCAAGCCCACACGGAGGAAGAAGGAACCCAACAGAGTCGGACAGAAGTCCCAGTGACTCCTGCGCAAGACGGCCTCGAGACCCGATGCGCACGGACTACTCAGAGAGTTGGCTGGAGCACCCCTGCAAGACGGTCCTGCAAGGTTGCGGCCCACGGACCAGTGGACACGGGCCCAACTTACCCAGGCGCACGGGCCCAACTTACCCCATGCGCACGGGCCCCATGCTGTGATGGACGGGCCTGTGATTGCTGTTTGGGCCTCCTCTTCATCCACTTCGTCCCCATGCCTATATATTCCGTACTCTAGACCATTTGTTAGGGTTAGCAAAGGATATGTTAGATATATGAGAGCTTTGCTCCATGGATCCACTCCACTAGGAGATCAAGACCTCCTCTTGGAGTGACCTACCTCAAGACCCCCTCATGGGTGGCCCCTATCAAGACCTCCTCACAAAGAAGAACCCGGTTACCCCTTGTATCGTCCTTTGTTGATCGTGGATCGTGTATTTCTCTTTGTGTTCATCGATCTAGCGCATGTGTAATCGAATCTTGTTGGTTTGAGTGATTCTCTCGTGTTTTCTTCGTGATTTCCCTCGTGCTCTCCCGCTCGTTCTTCGTGTTCCCCGTAGGGATCCTCTCCAAACGTGAAAGATCGACCCCATAGGGTTCCACCCTACATCAATAGATCTCCACGAGAGAGGGGGAGAACATTGTATTGAGATCCAAAAAGAGAGAAGAAGCCATCTAGCTAATAACTATGGACCCGAAGGTTTGAGGTAAACTACTCACACTTCATCAGAGAGGCTATGATGATGTAGAAGCCCTCCGTGATGACGGCCCTCTCCGCCAAGCTCCTAACAGGCCCCAAGATGGGATCTCGTGGATACTGAGAAAGTTGCGGCGGTGGAATTAGGTTTTTGCCCGCTTACGATCGCTTGGGGCGTAATGATGTATATATAGGAGGAAGGAGTACGTCGGTGGAGCTTCGAGGGGCCCACGAGTGGGGCACGCCTAGGGCGCCCACCCTCGTGACCGCCTCTTTGCTTCCTTGGAGTAGGGTCCAAGTCTCACGGATCACGCTCAATGAGAAAATCACGTTCCGAAGGTTTCATTCCGTTTGGACTCCGTTTGATATTCCGCTTTCTTGAAACACCGAAATAGGCAAAAAACAGCAGTGCAATTTGGGCCTCCGGTTAATAGGTTAGTCCCAAAAATAATATAAAAGTGGAAAATAAAGCCCAATATAGTCCAAAACAGTAGATAATATAGCATGGAGCAATCAAAAATTATAGATACGTTGGAGACGTATCGCATCTAAGCTTAATTCACCTTTCGTCCTCGAGTGGGTAAATGAAAAAAAATTGATGCGGAGTGCTACTTGGAATAATTTCAATGTAAATCTTCTTAATTGTGGTATGAATATTCAGATCCGAAATATTCAAGACAAAAGTTCATATTGACATAAAAATAATAATACTTCAAGCATACTAACTAAGCAATTATGTCCTCTCAAAATAACATGGCCAAAGAAAACTCATCCCTGAAAATCATATAGTTTAGTCATGATCCATTTTTTGTCACACAAGAATGCTCTCATCATGCACAACCCCGCTGACAAGCCAAGCAATTGTTCCATACTTTAGTAATCTCAAACTTATAAACCTTCACGCAATACATGAGCGTGAGCCATGGATATAGCACTATGGGTGGAATAGAATATGATGATGGGGGTTATGTGGAGAAGACAAAAAGGAGAAGATCTCACATCAACGAGGCTAATCAATGGGCTATGGAGATGCCCATCAATTGATGTTAATGCAAGGAGTAGGGATTGCCATGCAACGGATGCACTATAGCTATAAATGTATGAAAGCTCAACAAAAGAGACTAAGTGGGTGTGCATCCAACTTGCTTGCTCACGAAGACCTAGGGCACTTGAGGAGGCCCATTGTTGGAATATACAAGCCAAGTTCTATGATGAAAAAATCCCACTAGTATATGAAAATGACAAAACAAGAGACTCTCTATCATGAAGATTATGGTGCTACTTTGAAGCACAAGTGTGGCAAAGGATAGTAACATTGTCCCTTCTCTCTTTTTCTCTCATTTTTTTATTTGGGCCTTTTTTATGGCCTCTTTTCTTATTCTTTTTTATTTTACCTCACTTGGGACAATGCTCTAGAAAATGATGATCATCACACTTCTATTTATTTACAACTCAATGATTACAACTCGATACTAGAACAAAGTATGACTCTATATGAATGCCTCCCGTGTGTCAGGATATGTAATGAATCAAGAGTGACATGTATGAAAGAATTATGAATGGTGGCTTTGCCACAAATTCTATGTCAACTACATGATCATGCTAAGCAATATGACAATGATGAATGTGTCATGAGAAGAGCAGTGCGGTGGAAAGTTGCATGGCAATATATCTCGGAATGGCTATGGAAATGTCATAATAGGTAGGTATGGTGGCTGTTTTGAGGAAGATATAAGGAGGTTTATGTGTGAAAGAGTGTATCATATCACGGGGTTTGGATGCCTTTGGCGAAGTTTGCACCAACTCTCAATTGTGAGAAAGGGCAATGCACTGCATCAAGAGGCTAGCAATGATGGAAGGGTGAGAGTGCATATAATCCATGGACTAAACATTAGTCATAAAGAACTCATATACTTATTGCAAAATTCTACAAGCCATCAAAACCAAAGTACTACGCCAAGATGCTCCAAGGGGGATAGATTGGTAGGAAAAGACCATTGCTCGCCCCGACCGCCACTCATAAGGAGGACAATCAAATAACACCTCATGTTTCAAATTTGTTACATAATCGTTTACCATAATGCATGCTACAGGACTTGCAAACTTCAACACAAGCATTTCTCAAATTCACAACTACTCAACTAGCACGACTTTGATATTATCACCTCCATATCTCAAAACGATTATCAAGCATCAAACTTTTCTTAGTATTCAATGCACTCAAAAGAAAGTTTTACAAATCTTGAATACCAAGCATATTATTATTATTAAGCAAATTACCATGCTATTAAAGACTCTCAAAATAATCTAAGTGAAGCATGAGAGATCAATATAGTTTCTATAAAACAAATCCACCACCGTGATCTAAAAGATCTAAGTGAAGCATATAGAGCAAAATTATAAACCTCAAAAGATATAAGTGAAGCACATAGAGCAAAACTATAAAGCTCAAAAGATATAAGTGAAGCACATAGAGTATTCTATCAAATTCCAATTCATGTATGGCTCTCTCAAAAGATGTGTACAGCAAGGATGATTGTGGCACACTAACAAACAAAGACTCAAACAATACAAGACGCTCCAAGCAAAACACATATCATGTGGTGAATAAAAATATAGCTCCAAGTAAAATTACCGATGGAAGTAAACGAAAGAGGGGATGCCTTCCAGGGCATCCCCAAGCTTTGACTTTTTGGTGTCCTTAGATTATCTTGGGGGTGCCATGGGCATCCCCAAGCTTAGGCTCTTTCCACTCCTTGTCCTTGTTCCATACTCCATCAAAAGAATTCACCCAAAACATGAAAAACTTCACAACACAAAACTCAATAGAAATCTCGTGAGTCTGCTAGCGAAAAGAAAACAAAAGACCACTTCAAGGTACTGTAATGAACTCATTCTTTATTTATATTGGTGTTAAACCTACTGTATTCCAACTTCTATGTATTATAAACTATTTTACTAGCCATAGATTCATCAAAATAAGCAAACAACACACGAAAAACAGAATCTGTCAAAAACATGTAATACCTGTAGTAATCAGTAACTAACGCAAACTTATGGAACTCCAAAAATGTACCAAAATAGGACGACCTAGAAAATTTATTTATTGATGAGCAGAAATTGAATCAGTATTTTATCACGTTAAGGTGATTTTTAACTGCAATCGGAGCACAAAGTTTCGAAATTACAGCAAGATCAAATAACTATCATCCAAGAAGATCCTATAGGTTTAACTTGGCACAAACACTATTAAAACACAAAACCACATCTAAACAGAAGGTAGATGGATTATTTATTACTAAGCAGCAAGGGAAAATATTGGGTTGTCTCCCAACAAGCGCTTTTCTTTAAAGCCTTTTTAGCTAGGCATTGAGATTTCAATGACGCTCACAAGAAAGACAAGAATTGAGGCACAAAGAGAGCATCATAAAACATGTGACAAACACACTTAAGTATAACATACTTCCTATGCATAGGCATATTATAGGCAAACAATTTATCGTAGCAAGCAAAAACTAGCATATGCAAAGAAGCGGAAAGAAACAATAGCAATCTCAACATAACGAGAGGTAATTTATTATCATGAAAATTTCTACGACCATATTTTCCTCTCTCATAATAATTACATGTGGGATTATAAGCAAATTCAACAAAATAACTATCACATAAAATATTTTCAATACGATCCACATGCATGCAAAGTTGACATTCTTCCGAAATAGTGGGATTAACATTAACTAAAGTCATGACCTCTCCAAACCCACTTTTATCAAAAAATTTCATAAGATTGAATATACTCCAAATATGTGGGATCTAAAGTTGACACTCTTCCAAACCCACTTTCAATATTATTGCAAACAATATTATCAATCTCATATTCATCATGGGGATTAAATAAATTTTCAAGATCATAAGAAGAATCACCCCAATCATGACCATTGCAACAAGTAGTAGACATAGCAAAACAAGCATCCCCAAGCTTAGGGTTTTGCATATTATTAGCACAATTGACATCAAGAGAATTTATAGTAAAATCATTGAAATCATGCTTTTCATCAAGGGAACTACCAAGCATGGGTGCAATAGCAACGATTTCAATTTTAACATAAGGAACTATAGCAAATTCGTCTTCATAAATATTGGCATCATGGCCACAAGAATAGCAAGCATCATGTTCATCAAGGGATATTTCAACCAAATCATCTAATCATCATTATCTATAGATTCATGCATATAATTATTTTCTTCCAAAGCAACGGTCATTCTTTCAATAAATTCTTGGACATAGACATTATGAGCAAAGTTTTCATTGCAATATTTAAGTATGACGGAATTTTCAGATTTGTTGAGGGTAAAATCATACTTTTCAATCAAAGAAGCAACTTGTGAGCACCTTTAAAAACGACAAATTCTTCAATTTGTTCGATATGATAGTAACTATAAACACCCTTTGCATAAGAAGATAAGATTTCATTATCATTGAACTCACATAGGTAGGGTAGGTGTTCTTTAGGGTTCTTAGAGCAACAAGTAAAATCACACATTTCAAAAGATTCCAAGCATAGCATAGCAAACTATTTATATGATACCATAAGAGCTTCCTTTTCGGACAAACGATGACGCACAAAATGAGCATGCTCATCTAAAGATTTCCCATCAACTAAGCTTAGTTGGGGTTTCAAAGACGAAAGCGCATAAGGATCAAAGATGATCCAAGTAGAACACTTTAAGTGGATCCATATCAATAGATTTTCAGCAAGCGAAGATGCAAGCATATAAAAGGCACGAGGAAACACAAACAAAGATACATACGGCGAATGAAAAAGAGAGGGCGAATAAAACAGCAAGGGTGAAGTGGGGGAGAGGAAAACGAGAGGCAAATGGCAACTAATGTAATGCGAGAGATAGGGATTGTGATGGGTACTTGGTATGTTGACTTTTACGCAGACTCCCACAGCGGCAGAAATTCTTCTTGCTACCTCTTGAGCAATCGCGTTGGATTTCCCCAAGAGGAGAGGATGATGCAGCAAAGTAAGCGTAAGTATTTCCCTCTGTTTTTTAGAACAAAGGTATCAATCCAAAGAGGAGGCTACACACAAGTCCCTCGTACCTACACAAAACAATAGCTTAACGCAACCAACGCGATTAGGGGTTGTCAATCCCTTCACGGTCACTTATGGGAGTGAGATCTCGATAGAGATGATAGATAATTTTTTGGTATTTTTCGTATAGAGAAGCAAAGTGAAAAGTAAAAGGCAAAGTAAAAAAAGCAAAGCAATAATAAAGTGATGGAGATTGATATGATGAGAATAGACCCGGGGGCCATTGATTTCACTAGTGGCTTCTCTCAAGAGCATAATTATTTCTACGTTGGGTTAACAAATTACTGTTGAGCAATTGACAGAATTGAGCATAGTTATGAGAATATCTAGGTATGATCATGTATATAGGCATCATGTCCGAGACAAGTAGACCGACTCCCCGCCTCGCATCTACTACTATTACTCCACTCATCGACCGCTATCCAAAGCATGCATCTAGAGTATTAAGTTAAAAACAGAGTAACGCCTTTAAGCAAGATGACATGATGTAGAGGATAAATTCATGCAATATGATAAAAACCCCATCTTGTTATCCTTGATGGCAACAATACAATACGTGCCTTTTGTCGCTTCTTCACACATCGGAAAGGACACCGCAAGATTGAACCCAAAGCTAAGCACTTCTCCCATGGCAAGAAAAACCAATCTAGTAGGCCAAACCAAAATGATAATTCAAAGAGACTTGCAAAGATAACTAATCATACATAAAAGAATTCAGAGAAGATTCAAATATTATTCATAGATAGACTTAATCATAAACCCACAATTCATCGATCTCAACAAACACACCGCAAAAAGAAGATTACATCGAATAGATCTCCACGAGAGAGGGGAGAACATTGTATTGAGATCCAAAAGAGAGAAGAAGCCATCTAGCTAATAACTATGGACCCGAAGGTCCGAGGTAAACTACACACACTTCATCGGAGAGGCTATGATGATGTAGAAGCCCTCTGTGATGACGGCCCCTCTCCGTAAGCTCCAACAGTGCCCCAAGATGGGATCTCGTGGATACGTAAAGTTCTTGGCGGTGGGAATTAGGTTTTTGGCTCCGCTTCGATCGTCTGGGTGTACGAGGGTATATATAGGAGGAAGGAGTACGTCGGTGGAGCTCAAGGGCCCACGAGGCAGGGGCGCCCCCACCTCGTGGCAGTAGCCTCTTTTGCTTCCTTTTTGGAGTAGGGTCCAAGTCTCTGGATCATGTTCGTGAGAAAAATCACGTTCGAAGGTTTCATTCCGTTTGGACTCCGTTTGATATTCCGCTTTCTTGAAACACTTAAATAGGCAAAAAACAGCAATTTCGGGCTGGGCCTCCCAAGCTAATAGGTTAGTCCCAAAAATAATATAAAAGTGGAAAAATAAAGCCCAATATAGTCCAAAACAGTAGATAATATAGCATGGAGCAATCAAAATTATAGATACGTTGGAGACGTATCACCTTTCCAGTCTCAAACGCTCGAACGCGTGCCCTTATGTATTCCTCCGGTTACGGTTTCAATAACATTGGTTTCAACATTTATAGGATTACCTGAGATATAATGTTTGATTCATTGACCGCTTACCACCTTCGGATTTGTGCCTTGAAATTGTTGATTTTATGGCACCGAACGATAGACCTCCTCGATGGCGACGAGGGCCTTCCCATTTAGAGAGAAGTTTTCCTGCAAAAAATCTTAAACGAGAGTTGTATAGCAATACATAATCACCTACATTAAACTCACGCTTTTGTATCCTTTTGTCATGCCATCTTTTAACTTTTGCTTTAAACAACTTGGCATTTTCATAAGCTTGGGTTCTCCATTCATCGAAAGTGAGCTTAATATCAAATAACCTTTTCTCACCCAAGCAAGTTTGAAATCATAGTTGAGCTCTTTAATAGCCCAATATGCCTTATGTTCTAGTTCGAGAGGTAAGTGACATGCTTTTCGATAAAGCATTTTTTACTGAGACTTACCCATTGGATTTTTATTTGAAGTTCTATAAGCACTTATTGCATGTTCTAGTTTCTTGGACCTTTTCTTTATAGAACTATTAACAGTCTTTTGCAAAATTAATTTGAGTTCTCTATTACTCAATTCTACATGACCACTGGACTGTGGGTGATAAGAAGATGCAATTCTATGATTAACATCATACTTAGCAAGCATTTTTCGGAAAGCACCATGAATAAAGTGTGAACCACCACGGTCATTAAATATCTAGGGACTCCAAACCTCGGAAAAATAACTTCTTTAAGCATTTTAATAGAAGTGTTATGATCAGCACTACTAGTTGGAATAACTTCTACCCACTTAGTAACATAATCAACAAAGAACTAAAATATGTGTATATCCATTAGAGGCAGAAAAGGTCCCATATAATCAAAGCCCAAAACATCAAATGGTTCAATACCAAGTGAATAATTCATAGGCATTTCTTGATGTCTACTAATATTACCAATTCTTTGACATTTATCACAAGATAAGACAAACTTACGGGCATCCTTGAAGAGAGTAGGCCAATAAAAACCGGAGTGCAAAACCTTATGTGCAGTTCTATCTCCAACATGGTGTCCTCCATAAGCTTCGGAGTGACACTTGCATAGGATCTGTTCATGTTCATGCTCAGGTACACAACGTCTAATGACACCATCTACTCCTTCTTTATAAAGATGTGGGTCATCCCAAAAGTAATGTCTTAAATCATAGAAAAACTTTTTCTTTATTTGGTATATGTGAAACTAGGTGGTATAAATTTAGCAACAATATAATCAGGCATACCATGGAGTACTACGAGAAGTACTTATAACATTTAATTGCTCATCGAAAGCTATCATCAATAGGTAGTGGGTCATCAAGAACATTTTCTAACCTAGACAAGTTGTCCGCAAGAATCGGAGTTCTCATTCCCTTTCTATCAACAATATGCAAATCAAATTCTTGTAGCAAGGGAACCCATCTAATAAGTCTAGGTTTAACATCTTTCTTTTCCATCAGATATTTAATAGCAGCATGATCAGTGTGAATAGTTACTTTAGAATCAACAATATACGGTCTGAACTTATCACAAGCAAATACAACCGCTAAGAATTCTTTTTAAGTAGTAGCATAATTTCTTACTAGCATAATGGATAACATTTAACTTCTTATCAACTCTTTGCCCTAGAACAGCACCTACAACATAATCACTAGCATCACACATAATTTCAAAGGGTAGATTCCAATCGTGTGGTCGAACAATAGGTGCAGAGATCAATGCTTTCTTAAGTATTTCAAATGCTTCTACACAATCATCATCAAAGATAAATGGTATATCTTTTTGTAATAAATTAGTCGAGGTCGAGAAATTTTTGAGAAGTCCTTAATGAACCTCCTATAAAATCAAGGCGTGACCGAGGAAACTTCTTATACCTTTGATGTCCTTGGGCCATGGCATCTTTTCAATAGCATCAACCTTGGCTTTATCAACTTCAATACCTCTTTCGTAAACTTTATGCCCCAAGACAATACCTTCATTAACCATAAAAGTGGCACTTTTCCCAATTCAAGACAAGATTAATTTCTTCACATCTCAGCAAAAACTTCGATCAAGATTGCGCAAGCAATCATCAAAAGAAGATCCATAGACGGAAAAATCGCCCATGAAAACCTCACAAATCTTTTCACAAAAGTCGAGAATATAGCCATCATGCATCTTTTGAAAGGTAGCTGGTGTATTACATAAACCAAAAGGCATAATTCAATAAGCAAAAGTACCAAAAGGGAAAGTAAAAGTAGTCTTTGATTGATCTTTAGTCGACACGTAATTGAGAGAAACCGAATAACCATCTAGAAAGCAATAATGTGTATGTTTGCATAGTCTTTCTAGCATTTGATTGATAAAAGGTAAGGGTAATGATCTTTCTTAGTAGCTTTATTTAATTTATGAAATCAATTACCATCCTATAACCTGTATTAATTCTTTGTGGAATCAATTCATCTTTATCATTAGGAACAACAAGAATACCTCCCTTTTAGGGACACAATGAACAGGACTTACCCATTGACTATCAAGAACGGGATAAATTATACCGCCTCCAAAAGCTTTTAGTATTTCTTTTTCTTACCACTTCTTTCATCTTAGGATTCATTCGTTGATGGTCACGAACCGTTTAGCATCTTCTTCCAAATTTATTTTATGTCGACATAGAGTGGGACTAATGCCCTTAAGATCGCCAAGAGTATATCCAATGGCAAAGACGGTGCTTCTTCGTAGTTTTCAATAATCTCTCTTATTCATGCTCTGAAAGGTTAGCACTAATAATAACAGGATATATCTTCTTTTCAACAAGATAAGCATATTTAAGATTATCGACAACGATTTAAAGCTCAAACATCGGATCACCCTTGGGTGGAGGGGGATCCCTAGGATTTCAACAGCAAATTGTGTTTCGAATCAGGTTCCCTGCTTAAAGAACACTTCATCTATTTCCCTTCTTTCATTCATAAACATGTCATTTTCATGGTCTAGCAAATATTGCTCTAAAGGATCACTAGGAGGTACGGCAATAGAAGCAAGACCAATAATTTCGTCCTTACTAGGCAATTCTTCTTCACGATGTTGTCTACTAAATTTAGAGAAATTAAACTCATGAGACATATCACCAAAACCAATAGTAACAACATTCTTTTCGCAGTCTATTCTAGCATTGATGATTCAAGAAGGGTCTACCAAATATTATGGGACAAAAAGCTATCTTGTGGGGAACCAAGAACAAGAAAATTAGCAGGGTGTTTAGTTTTCCCACACAAGACTTCAACATCTCTAACAATTCCCATTATGGGATATAGTATCTCTATTGGCAAGTTTAATTGTGAAATCAATACCTTCTAACTCAAAGAAAGTGCAATTTCATGCTTAATTTATTCGTGATAAAGTATGAGGTATAACACTAGCACTAGCACCCATATCACGTAAGCCATGATAACAATGATCTCCTATTTTAATGTAAATAACAGCACACCTACCACAGGTCTATGTTTATGAAAGTATCAAGATGGACCTAGAGGGGGGGGGGGTGAATAGGTACAATTACAAATTTTAATTATTACTTAGCAATTTTAGGCAATAGTGCGGAATATGAAAGTGAGCCTAACAATTGCTAGTAGGTATCAAGTACTAGACAAGTAACACAAGCATATAAGTGAGCAAGCACAATATGATGTAAGTAAGTGCAAACCAAAACAAGTAACCACAAGTATAGAGTTAGGGTTAGGAATAACTGCAACTCCGGAGACAAGGATGTATGCCGATGTTCACTTCCTTGGAGGAAGCTAGTCATCATAGAGAGGTGGATGTTACCACGAAGGCACACCAACGCTTAATGGTTAGCTCACCCTATTCTCCCTTTGAGACAACACCACTAAGGCGCTTTCTCAACCACTAGTGGTAGACCTTGGGGTGGTCTCCAAACCCTCACAAACTTATCCGGGGTAATCACAAAGGTCGATTCTCTCCTAAAGACTCCTACCGCCTAGGAGTCTCCAACCTCCAAGAGTAACAAGATCGATGGGGATTTGCTCAAGACTTGCTCAAATCATTTAATTCCTTGGGTGCAAAGAAGGAGGAGAAGTGGATCTATCACTTGATCGGACAGCCTTCTTTTCAAAGCTCTCAAATCCCTTTGAGGATCTTGGATTTGGTGGAGAAATGAGAGAGAGGTGAGAAGTGTTCTAAGGTTTGTTCAAAGTGAATGGTCAACCCAAAACCGTGCGGAAGGGAAAGGAGTATATATATGTGGTGGGAAAAAGGTGGCCGCTTGGTATTAGATGGTCGGACGTCCTGAGAACGCTTGGACGTCCGGAGGCCCAAATGGGTCCGGACGTCTGGATACCATCGGACGCATCGGATCACTGTGAAAAGTGTGACCCACAAACCAATGTATGTGATACTATCGTCCGAAAGCAAGGACGGACATCCGTAAGAATGCTTCGATGAGGTGTCGGACGTCCGAGAGTTCCTACATCCGTAAAATGTTTCGTCAAGGAAGTGTTTGACGTCTGTAAGCGCCCGGACGCCTGTGCAATCAGAAGGACCGGACGTCTGTGAGAGGCCGGACATCCGAAGAAGAAAGTTTCGATATGAAAGTGTCGACGACCGTAAGCGCCCGGACGTCCGCAATCGAAGGACCGGACGTTCGAGAATGCCGGACGTCCAAGGCAAGGTATATAGATACCACTTTGAGCAAGTTTTTCACAGATCCATCGATCCCTCTTAATAGTGCGGGATCCTATACTCAAGAACAAACCATAAAATGAAGTTAACATCTTGTATCTCCATTCTTGAGTTATATGCTTTTTGTCCCTAGTCATGATCCATGCATACGTCTTTGGAACACAACTCCTGGGATATACTTGATAAACATGATTAGTCCCGAGCATATGGGTTGTCATCAACATCAAAATATGATTAAGGGCATGATTGCACTTTCAATCTCCCCTTTTTGGTAGTTGATGACAACACATATGCATACTCATAATAGTAATCGAAGTATTAGTTGTGGAGCTCAATAACCATGATAAGGATAAGTAGCCAAATGAGCGAGCTCCCCTCAAAGTGATACCATAGATACTACTAAAACAAAAAAATGATGAGTGCTCTCTCCTCAAACCGATGCCCATAATGACTTCATATAGACTCACCAAACTCATAACATAGTTCAACAACTCATAACATAGTTCAACAACCTACCTCCTAACATAGGTTCGATTACATAATGAGCTAGGAGTAATGCATATGGAGCCTACTCCCCTTTGGCATCAAGTATCCAAAAACAAAAGGGGAAATGTCATGATAGTGCATTAAAGTTCATCCTCATCATCATCATCACGAACACCAACGCCACCGGGCCTCACAAAGAAATCAGCCCACTCAGACCGGAGGGAAAACCAAAATCGTAAGGGGGGTCTGCAGAAGACGCCATCGCCACTCACATCATACACGCCGAAGTCTCGCAGACGAGCCTTTCAGAGCGTTCTTGGAAGTGACTATGCGAGTGACCACATCGTGATGTTGGGAGCAATGGAAGGTGAACATCTTCATCATGGCTGAATGAGCCTTCCCAAGAAAGCGAGCAATACGCCCAAAGGGACATCACTTGAACGAGGATGGTTAGCGTGAGAGGGAAAGCTAGCGGCGGTGTGACTAAAGCGATGGCGGGAGGAGGAGGAACATGGTCACCGCCATGTGAGGTGGGATGACCCATCTCTCATGTATATGAGGCGTGCAATGGGAAAGGGAGCTGCCTCTTTTCGATAAATGCCTGAAGAAAAGGTGCATGAGGGAAAGCCCGCTTGTGCTGGAAGCTAGCAAGGCGAATCTCATGCCATAGAAAGTGTGGAACATTTATCTTCCCTTTAGGAGATGTGTAAAGGCGATGCCTGAGATCAATGTCAGCTGCCACAGAGCCCTTGTCACCCATCTTGGGATAAATGGTGCGGATGACACATCGATAAATGATGTTGAATGGAAAACGCCTAAATAGAGACTTGGTTTAGACCCTTTTGTTTCTCAAAGATAGACAAAGATGATATGGGTCTAAGGAGATCCAGATGACCGCAATGCCTTTGGGCTTATGGTTGGGGTCATCCTTGTGGATTTTGAACCCAAAATGTCGGGAAATCCAAGTGCGGTGACAAACTCAGCATAAGATGTCAGAGAGTGGTGTCGGAGGTCATCCATGTGACAAAGTTATCAGAGCAAAGTAACAAGTGGCATAAACCGATGGATGGCAGCCCGTTAAAATCGTGTTGAAAGGCGGTAATGGGGCAGCTAGGTTTGACGACTCAATGAGCTCAATGGCTCTTGATATTTCTCCGGATGAGTGCGAATGTGCTCAAGATCAATGCAAACATGAAGTGACAAGCCTTTAGGGATGACAATCGTGGTGAAGATGTCGGCTTGGACATTTGTGCGAAAACGACTATCCCGAGAATCTTCCTAACAACAAAGAAATTGATCTACATCATGACGCAATTTGAGATATGAAGATTTGGGGACTTCATTGAAACGCTTAACATGACGGCCTAGTGATAGTGGGGGCTCAATGGAGATGTGGACGGGCATCACCGTGGGGTCAGTGCTGGAGGAGGAGGAGGAGGTTGAAATGTTGACTACAGTGCCGGGCTTGGGGCAAAGAACGCGACGCCAATCATCGGGGACGGATCCACCTCTTCAGCTCATATCTCAAAATCGACCCCTCCGAAGAGGGATCATCGGACGAGCTGGGAGGACGAGCGACGCTTCCGAGGGCGATCTTCCTCCGGGAGTCTGTGGAGCCACCACGACGAGACGGACGCGCCTGCCCACCGCAACTTGCTTATGCAAGTGAGTGCTTGGACCGAGGCATCATGACCTAGGGGAGAAAAAAGAAGGCACATGTCAACACCCCTCCATAGACCGAGGGACAAGTGGAGAGGGGAGGTGCCCTACCGTGCGAGGAAGTGCACGGAGGAGCCGAGCCGACGTGTCGAGCAGGGGGTCGATTGACGCAAGCGGGAGAGAAACTCCGAGCGAGACGGCCGGATGGGCCGGACGCAAGAAGTCCTGCATCCACATGGCGGGAGGAACCGGCGAGGATACGCGGGCGGGCGGTTATGGGGAGGCGCCGCGACGTAAACGGGCGCGGTGGCGAATCCATCGATGGGGTTGGTTGACTAAAAGACCTAGGGCGCAGATATATAGACCCGCGAGAACGACGACGCCGTCGGTGCCTTCGGACGTCCGGAAAGAGATATGCGAACGGACATCCTAAACAGACCGGACGACCGGAGACAGGACCATCAAGAAAGAAGGATAACAGAGATGCTTTTACGGACGTCCGATGGCATCCTAATCGGGCATTTGTAATGGTAACGAAGTTTTACGGACGCCCGAGTCTTCCGACGTCCAAGCTTCATTTGCTAGGCCAAACTTGAGTGAGCTACAATGGTTTTACTGGACGTCCGAGGCCGACGACCGCCGAAGGTAACCAGAGTAGAATATACGACGTCTGGAGTTTTACACGTCCCGGCAGGAAATACCACACGGACGTTCGGAACCTCCTGGACGTCTCGAGCTAGAAGTTGGGACAGAGGGCTGATAATGATGATGAGGAAAACATTTTCTCACATTAAAACTTATTTATGTAGGAACTCAGATCCCACCTTACTCAATCATAGGCATAGACTCTCGTATATGACATGACATGTAAAGATTTGTACTTTAAATGCATAGTCACTACTCCATCATATTAAAGTATCCTAGTTTTTACAAAAAAATGATAACTTTGAGAGTGTTTGTTCAATTTATGCATTATGTAAGGTGAGAGAACTCATGAATTGAGTGTCTCCCCAAATATATGCCTACATCACGACAAGACTTTAAGTTTAAGCATGGATGGGTACTAGATTTCACATAATGTTGTCAAGCTCCAAGATACCAAGTTCACGCCTAAGTCGATGTAACCTTGCTTCATCCAATGGTTTGGTGAAAATATCCGCCATTGCAAATCTGTCCCAATGTGATCAATGTGAATATCGCCTTTCTCAACATGATCTCTCAAGAAGTGATATCTAATATCAATGTGTTTGGTGCGGAGATGATCCTTGGGGTTCTCAAAGAATGTTGATAGCACTTTCATTATCACATAGAAGAGGCACATGTCTATAGGTGATACCATAATCCTTCAAAGTTTGCCTCATCCATAATAATTGAGTTTAACCGGGCGGCAGCAATGTATTCAGCTTCAAGGTAGAGAGGGCAATACAATTTTGTTTCTTTGATGACCAACTTACCAAAGAGCGCCCAAGAAATCGACATGCACCGGAGGTGGACTTATTTATCCACTTTGTCTCCGCCCAATCCGCATCCGTATCCAATGAGATCAAACTTAGCATCCTTGGGATACCATAGACCCAACTTTGGGGTGTGAACAAGGTATCTAAGAATATGCTTAACCGCTTTATGATGACTTTCCCTAGGGGAAGCTTGAAATCTAGCACACATGCATACACTAAACATGATGTCCGGTCTAGATGCACAAAGATAAAGCAATGAACCAATCATAGAGCGGTATTTAGATGGGTTGAAGGGGATACCGTCTGTGTCTTCAAAGTGAGTGTTATTTTGGTTGGCATTGGTGTCTTACATGGACTAGCATCGACATACCAAACTTCTCTAGGATATCCTTGAGGTACTTTGCTTGAGACAAGAAAATTCCTTCTTGAAATTGTTGAATTTGAAAACCAAGGAAGAACTTCAACCGCATTGAGTGACATTTCAAAATTCTTGGTCATTGAAGCCGCAAACTTCTTGCACAAATGAATGTTAGAGAATCCAAAATGATATCATCTACATAGATTTGGCATAGGATCAAATCACCCTTATCCCTCTTAGTAAAAAGAGTAGGATCGATCACCCTCTCACAAAACCATCATCGAGTAAAAACTTCAAGATGATCATACCAAGCACGAGGTGCTTGTTTGAGGCCATACAAAGCCTTATGAAGTTTATACACATAGTCTTTGTGGATCGGGATCAACGAACCCAGGTGGTTGTGATACATATACTTCTTCTTGTAGAGGACCGTTAAGAAAAGCACTTTCTTCACATCCATTTGATGTAATGTAAAACCATTGAAAGCAGCATAAGCAAGTAAGATGCGAATGGATTCAAGACGGCACCGGGGCAAAGGTCTCACCAAAGTCCAACCCTTCAACTTGTGAGTACCCTTGTGCCACTAACCTTGCCTTGTTTCGATGATTACACCATTCTCATCTTGTTTGTTTTTGAAAATCCATTTTGTTCCAATGACGTTGTGTTCTAGAGGGAGGCCTCTTGACTAACGACCACACTTGGTCATGCTCAAAACTGTTCAACTCTTCTTGCATAGCAACTAGCCAATCGTTGTCTATCAATGCATCTTGTACCTTGATGGGCTCAAAACTAGACACAAAAGAGAAGTGAGCACAAAAGTTGGTCAAGTGTTTACGAAAGTGACTCTACCTTCCGATATGCCGGTGAGTATTTTGTCAACATCAACACGACCGCCACTCGTGGCATGATAGAGGTAAGGGTTTCACGAGGTTCAACTTCATGTCCATCATCCACATCCTCAACATATGGATCATTAATGTGTGGAGGAAGATCTTCTTGTTCATATTGCATTTGTTGAGGTTCATCATCAATGATTGGACTTTCTTTTTTTCTTGTTCTTGAAGATTGTCATGAGGAGGAGCTTGATCATCCTCTTCAACTTGGGCTAAAGGTATCGGGTGAGCAATAGGGGCTTGTGGTGTTATGAATGTTGAAGTAGTTTGATGATGTGTGAGACTTCCTAACTCTTCTTCTATTTTCATCATCATGAGGTTCTTGTTCCATAGGGAAGAAGTGCACCAACACCCATGGTCAAAATGTCTTGAGAAGTTAAATCTTCTTCACCTACCATCACTTAGATCAACTTGCTCGCTTATGGGAGCTATTAAACCTTATCAAACACCACGCCACAAGTTTCTACCACACATCCATTGGATTTGTTAGTAGACTCTATATGCGTGAGAGTTTGATCCACATAGCCAACAAATATACCCTCAATTGTTTTGGATTGAGAATTTTCCTAACCTTTCTCTTTATATTGAGGATGAAACATTTGCACCCAAATACAACTTCCAAAAAGTACTTGACATTTGGCTTGTTTCCAGCTTAGAAGCTCATATGGAGTCTTTTTCCAATATAGTGCAGAGGAAAAGCCGGGTTTGATGTGCATGACATCTGCGGTGTTGACAGCCTTTCGCCCGTAAACTAAGTGTGGTGACTCTTGTATTCAATCCAACATGGACCTTGCCATATCTCCACAAGTGTGCGGTTCTTCCTTTCGGCCATACACCATTTGGTTGCCGAGGAGTGTATGGAGCTACGAATATTGATGCTCAATCCCTTCATCACTAAGGAATTCTTCCAAGGTATAAGTTAACTCATGCAAACTTGTGATTCACACAAATTTTAAAGAATTCAAATTTTTTAGCTATTCAAAATTTGAAAACTAATGGCACCAATAAAAAGTTTATAATTTTTCTAAAACTAATGGCACTAACCGTAAAAGTTTATAATTTTTCGACCTAAAAGAAAAAAGAATTAAAAATCACCGCTCTGATATATATAGAATACATAATAAATGAATTTGTGTATCAAAGTGTCAAGTACAATATATTGTGATATACAATATATGATGATAACAATAATCATGTTCTTATGAGAACATCATAAATGGGTACAAATAAATAGATCACTAAGGAGACTAAGGGACTAAATGTATAGTCTCCAAACATGTCGGTTCATGTATATTCAAATCATCATGCTCTCCATGCTCATAGGGTCTCGTGATGCCTTGATGGTGTCAGTTGAGGGTTTGAAGTAAGTTTCAAACCATTACCTGGGGATATAACTATCGACATAAACCGCCTCAAGGGGCCAAGGTTTACCTCGCTCATAATTCGGGCCCACGAAGGCTAACGTAGGCCCAGAGCCCGTAGGCGGATTAGGATCCATAAATGTAAACCATTTTAATCATGTAACTTGTGTCAGAAGATAAGAGAGAGAAGAGAGACCGAGTCGACACTTGTATAAGCCGGATTGGGACTCAGAGACCGGTCAAGCGGCCAACCTCGCGGTATATAAGGGGGACGACCCGCAAGCAAGGTTTAGGGACGTATAATTCGAGGTATCGGTGCTGCTTATCGCTTCCTAATGGTAAATCACATCAATCCTATCACAACTAGGGGACGTAGGCTTTACCTTCATCGGCGGGGCCGAACTAGTATAACTCCGTGTCTTTGTGTAAGTCCGCTTTAACCCCTCTAAGTTAACCCGCACGGCGGCCCCGCGATTAAGTCCTTTCACGCAGGACATCCGCCGTGACAATTCCATCACAATACGCCACCGTGGGGCTATCGCATCACGGTTTGATGATCTTAGAGGGCAAGTTCAAGGACTCATATTATGCTGTGGGCCGGATGACTAAGAGTCGCCGCGGCAAAGCTCTACATCAATAACGCGACTGGGGCCCCGAGGCCGTGCCTCGATTGAGTACGGGTAACGGGTCCCCTCGGGCGGGTATTACACGTGTCTTTATCGGGCAAGATCGGGCGCAGCTGTGGTCACGACATCCGCATCGATTCCGCCGAGACGCCCGGGCCGGGCTAAGAAGAGTCCCGCCTCGGGCTAAACCGGCCGTCAAGCTGCGGTTTTCGTGGAGTCGCCCACGGAGACTGGGAGGTACGGATCAGCATCCGGGCGCGTAAACTGTTGTCTACTCCGCGCATTTGGTCGTCTACCGAGAAACCGAAGTCTTTTGTACCAGCTGCAAGATGGCCAGATCGGGGCTGTTCCGACGGGTGAGAGTATTCCGACCCTTTGATCTACCCAGCCGGGTTGGAATTTTCATGGTCGGGTACACGTTTACGCTTCATCAATCGACTGGGCGCCGCATCAGCCGGGTTCAAAGAAAATGTGGTGGCAGCCGGGAAGGAGGCCCCGTGCGCCACCGCTCAAGTTTACCGAAAGGTTCGACGATTGGTTACGCCATATGCGAGGCCAATCCGGGCGGATCGTGACCCGCATAACGCAGAGATTGCAAAGGTGAATGAACAGATCGCCAAAGCCAAAGCGGATCCGGCAGCCGCTGACGTGAGGGATGGCGGGCGGAACGGGCCGCTTTGGATGGCCGCTGGGTGATTATAGGCTCATGCCGGATCGTGAAAAGGCCACATGAAGTCATGAAAAGGAAGTACAGATCCCGCTTTGCCATCGGCTTCGAAGAGATTTTTAATACCCTGTAAGGTGGACCAAGAATTCATCACCGGGTGGTGAACTGGCCGGAAGCACCCGGATCGGGCGCCGATTACCAGCCCCTGCGGTGATAGATCTGTTTGCCATCATATCATGCGCGCTTTCAAAGTTGTAGCAGACACCGGGTCACTACTCCAACCCGATGGATAATCTCGTTATGGCCGCTGCACTACCGGAGGCGACCCAATTGAAGGTGATTTCGCCATGTGCGGTAGAGACACGCTGGTTAAGGAGCTCTCGACGCGTTCGCCCAAGCTTAGTTATAGCCGACGCGCCGACGAACCGGCCAGATTGGCACGCGTTAGCGGGTCTACCAAGGCAATGCATCGGCTGGGTGGCTTTTGAAGACGCCAAGTGGTGGTGGACCGGCCAGGCACGAGGAGGCCGAAAGTTAGCAGCACAACATGAGGATCATCGCCACGGTTCGTCTGACCGCCTTCGAACCGGGGTCACGCTCGATCTTTGGGGTGCCTTTGCCTCGCCCTCGCTTATTTAATGTGCGCTTGCTCAAGGATTTCAAAGGGCCACTTAAGGTGCCCAATTATACCGCCGACGGCTCCGTAAGCATGGATAGAAAGCTATGAGATGGCCATGGAGATGCCGGATGTGGGATGAAGTTGCGCAGTTAAGTATTTTCACCATGATGTTGGAAGGTACGGCCCGCATTTGGTTGAAAAACTTGCCGCCATAACTCAGCCGCCGTTCATGGACCCGCTATGCGGACCCGGCTTCATTCAAAATTTCAAAGACACTGTAAATGTACCCATGTCTGTAGGATTTTATGCTTGTGTCCAAGCAGTAGGGAGAATCTACAACCTATTGGGTGCGCTAAGCTTCGGAAGTTTTATATCTGGCACGTAACCGATCAACCTCGATTCCGCGATCTTAACTCCTAGAAGCCAACCGCCGGTTCGAATCGCTGAAGTCAAGTTGGGTCGCATGAAGCGTTTTTGGTAATGACATGTGGTACTCCTTATATGCTGGTAAAGTAGGTATGTCGATTGGAGTAGTACCAAGGATCCCGAGTCCGAGGATGACGAAGTAGGGAAGGGAAAAATAACAAAGAACTCCGTGAGGGCCGCTGAAAGATCACAGGGTGCAATGGGGGAAATGCCGTAAGGCAACGGGGTAACATGGGCTTCAGAGCTAACACCAACGCTACAGGATAAATGTGGTCAGCGGCAAGGGTAAGTAATCAAACCGGGCGGTACAGCGCCAGGTCACAATCCGGATCGCTGAATTACCTATTGAACCAACCTTGTCCGAAGCATGGGACTAAGGAGGCAACGTCAACTACCTCCTAAGGATCATTATATTATGCAGGAGTTCAAAATTCTACTGCTTCGTATGATCAAGGGCCCGGCCAGCGGTTCGTGGTCCGCCCGGTTAGGGTGGAGGAAATTCGCCTGTGGTCTGTGGTAATCCGGGCGGTCGACAATCGTAACTAAGGGGTTACAATCAACAACAAGAAGGTAGCTGGGTTACTCAGAAAGTAATCCAAAGTAGCTTGAACGATGGACAAGACTCATGTCTTCACCACTCGCCTTTGACAAAGTAGACCGGAACTCCAGTATGCGGCGGTCATTGTTGTTGAACCGCTACACCGGTGACATTTATGTTTCGGGTCGAGTAGCCCATCGTATGGAGCAGTAGAGGATCATCCTCCCGGTTTATAATCCGGGTCGGCCTAGCCCTAGTGGTGGTAACTCGTGGGAGGATGCTAGTTTACCAAGGTGCTTATGGACGGAGGGAGCAAAGCATTAACATCCTGTGATTTCACGAGACCTTCCGACGATAAGCACGGATAGGCATCTTAAGTCGCCCAAAGACAAGAGTTTCATTTGCAGGAAGCCGGCAAGTCAAGATACCTTGGCCGGTAAGATAGCTCGGAGGTGGCCTTTTGGGGATGAACATGACTCCGTGATCGGAAACGCCGA